>VVHJ01060153.1:0-10670 GCA_015107715.1 Tylochromis polylepis | reverse complement strand
TTGCACTGCATGAGGCAAATGGTGGTCACACCAGATACTGACCGGTTCTGAGTCCCCAGACCCCCAATAAAGCAAAAAACTGCACATTCCAGGGTGGCCTTTTATTGTGGGCAGTATAAGGTACACCGGTGCACTACTCATGATGTCAGATCAGCATCTTGATGTGGCACACCTGTGAGGTGGGATGGATTATCTTAGCAAAGCAGAAGTGCTCACTATCACACATTTAGACTGATTTGTGAACAATGTTTGAGAGAAATGGTAATATTGTGTATCTGGAATGAATTTTAGATCTTTAAGTCCATCTCATGGAAAATCGGAGCAGAAACAAAGGTGTTGCGTTTATATTTTTGTTGAGTGTAACTGCAGTCTGTTTTTTTGCTCCACTTTGAAGAAGCCGAAACAAAGAGCAAAAACTCAGGAACAAAGTGTCAAACATGAGCCACGAAGAAATGGTTTTCACATATAGAACAAATAGCAAATGTCAGTCTGTTCTTCTTTGGTTTCAGTTTATTCACAAATCAACTAAAATACAAATTCAAACATGATAATAAATTTGAAACATTTGTGAAATGGGACTATATACCAAATATGCACTGTGTATATAATTCCCAAAGACATCATCATACTAACGTAAATCACTCAAACATCCTAAAAATACCCTAAAGATAACACTAACCCAGTGACATCTGGACAGTGACACGTGAAAATAATTACATTATGCATTACACAGGCATTATGAAGGATGTTATATTCAAATAGTAAGTCTGTAATGAAGAAGATGATTGGGGGAGCATCTATTTTGGACCATGATACAGCTCATATAACTTTTTTTGTAAAGTCTGCAATCTCCTAAAATAAATAGGATAAGTATTACACCATATAATATTACAATAATTTAAGTGAGGCTCAAACAATGACTGGTATAAGAGCAGTAATGCTTCACATTCAGGACAATTTCTCAATTTAAAAAAATAAACCAACATATTTAGAAAATTTCTTCATAAAACCATCAATATGCTTCTTTAAAGTCACAAATTCATCAATGTAAACCTTCCAAAATATTGTAAATTTTACCCTCTTGATAACACGTCTATTTATCTGGATACATACATTGTCGACATTTTTCTGGTTTCTGTTTGAGTTAAATACAACTACTTTTAATTTTTTTTTGCAAACAATAATTTATTAAATGTATAATATGTTGGAGATTATCTAGTTTTTATGAGACAAAATAGATTTGTATCATCAGCAAACATTACTTTATATAAAATGCTAGCGGAGTAAACAAAATCATTAGTATATAGAAGGAAGATAACTGGTCCTAATATTGAGCCCTGTGGGATCTCACATTGGATAGCTTTACTCTGAGACTTTTTAGCATGTATATATACATATTTATACATACATAATACCCTGTTATAGAAATAATGTCTAAACCAGCTGAGTGCTGTGCCACTGACACCCTAATGTTCCAGCTTTCCTAAAAGAATTTTAAAATCAATAGTATCAAATGCTTTCGACAAGTAAATCATGCTCATAATGATTTCAAGGACTTCCTTTTTATCAGCTGGTGCCAAGAAAAATGAATTTAAGTAATTATGTTGACGATATTGCTTATATGTGGTACTTTCATTGAATGTGTGTTATTAACAGGCTAAATGCAGATGCCAGACTATCTTGTATTTTTTTTTAAAGTGGTCTTGAGCAATAGTTCTCCATGTTTGACTGAGATCTAGGGAATTAGGAGTTCAAGTCCACGCCTTAAACCAACCCTGAACCTTTTTTGCATTGTGATAGGGTACATTGCAAGGTGAAAGGTGACAGGCGAAAAAGACCACAGCTATAATGAAAATCAGTCTCCATGAAAGTGTCTACATGACCTGCATTAATGATTAGGTGGTACCTGTCAAAGTAACATCCACATGGATGACAGGACCCAAGGTTTCCCAACAGGACATTGCCCAAATCAGCACACTGCCTCTGATGGCTAGCCTTCTTCCCATGGTGCATATTGGTGCCAGGTGTTCCCCAGGTAAGCGATGCACATGGTGGCCACATGCTGGCCATCCACATGATGTAAAAGAAAACACGATTCATTAGATCAGGCCACCTTCTTCCTCCTTGCTCTGTGGTCACGCTCTGATGCTCACGTGACCATTGTGACTGATCTACGGTTATGAAACACCATGTGCAACAAACTCTGTGTACTCTGACACCTCTCTATCAGAACCAGCATTTACTTTTTCTGCAATATTTTTCGAGCTACAGAAGCTCGACTGCTGGATTGGACCACACAGGCCAGCCCTCACTCCCCACATGCATCAATAAATCTTGGCCGCCCATTAACCTGTCCCTGGTTCACAACTGTTCCTTCCTTGGACCTGTTCCTTTTGGTGTACACTGTATTTCCATGAATGTCTTGTCACAGGTTTCAATAAATCTCTGCACCTTCCATCGTCTGAACAAAATAGACAGAAATGAGGGGTGGCTAAAGACTTTTGCACAGCACTGGAGTTAACTAACAATTCCACTTAAGAATAAACATTTTTCGGCTGCAGCATTCTATGAAATAAATATTCTCCATTTTTTTTTTTTGCATTTCAGCCTGATACGTTTTGTACCTTTGAGCATCTCAAGTTTGTAACAGCTTGAAGTAGAAAAGCATCAGCTAAACCTGTTTTATGTACACATGTAAACAAGTGCTGAAAAGATTATTAGTAATAATAAATCAAAAGCTCAAGTTAGCGCTAATGTCAAAAGCATTTTTACAAAAAACCCCCCGATTAAATCCTGTATTTTACATGTAAATTATAATATCAGTGCTGCTGTATTACCCATTTGATGATATGCTTTAATCACACATATCCCATAAAATCACTCATTAGACAACATACACACTGATTTTGATCTTCTGTGTGTATTTATATTTGAACATCAATATTATTATCAGCCGCTTTTTCACCAAGGCAACAACAAAGAAGCATAAATAATAAGATGTTGGTCAGATTGGTGCTCCAAAACGCAAAAAGGTAGAGTGTCTTATTGCAGTACCTGTAGTCTGGTTCATAATAGCTGTAGATCACTGCATTACCTGCAGAAATATGATAGAGATCTCAGAAAATGTATGAGTTTGGTGCAATATCAATTAAAAAAAATTAAATAAATAAATAAATAAATACAATTTGTTATGCATTTCTATTCTTTGGGAATTTGAGAGGAGAACATACACAAGTTGGCGAGCTTTGTGAAATGTTTTGCTCTTTGAGAGTGGGAACTTCTCTGCCATGAAGCCAGTCGCTTTTAGCTTTCATTATTTCTATTTTTCTTAACGATCTTTTTTTTTCGGTGCAGCACCTCACTTCATCCACAGTTGGAAACAAGCGATTTAAGCTCCTCCTCCTTTAAGCCCATCAACACTTGAATTAGTATTTTATTTTTGCTTAATTAGTGCTTTATTTTGCCAAGTTAAAGTCTCCTTGATGTTAAAAATGTCCATTTCCAGAGTAAACTGATCCGGTTTAGGTTTGAACAGCTGGTGAACACTGTGAACCCAAAAGTGTTATATTATATAAAATTGAAGAGCTCCACACTTACTGATGCCATATAAAGCCAAGACTATGAAACTGAACTTATCACTTGGTTACTTGAATAATTCCTATATTAACTATGATTATCGTTTTGCTTTTTGTTTTCCATCTCTGTCATATTCATCTACTTGTTGCTTACTTAATCTGGTATTTTCTGCTTTGCAGGCTTCATGTTATTTTCCTGAAAGAGCCGCCTGCTGTGGTTAGAAACTGAGTATAACCCTTAAAGCTTACCAGCAATATACCAGCAAAAGAAGAAGGTGGTGGTCACGGACCAACAAAACAGGTTGCATTTCCCATACATGCACAATACAATGAAGGCAAAGAAGGGTCCACAAAGATAAATGGGGATGAAGGGTTTTCCTGGACAGTCCTCGAAGTACTTCCCACCTATTAGGCACAAAGACCAAGTATCACCAGAACTGCTTGGACATCATCTGTTTGATGACTATCTTATTTAAACTTCTGGGTTTTCTCAGGAGCTGTTTATTTGATCTAGCCTACTCTGGTCTGGTGTATTGTTGGGGACACAGTGAAGGCTGGCTCACAGAGTCGCAGTCTTAATTTGACTGTTAAGGTTTAACAACTTCTGCTTTCTTGAGCGATCGGATCCCAACAAACACAATGTGGAGCAAACAATCAATATGTGTGGGACGTGTTACTGATGCCGAAAGGAAGTCTCAAATGTTATGTATCTAATTTGTTTGGTATTCAGGCTGCAAAGGACAAAGACAACTTTTCAACACCATCATTAAGTAAAGTGCAGGAGCATAAAGGGAAGTTATAGTATTCTTACAGCTATGCATGTCACTTTCCATTGTCTGGGTCTGTTAGCTCTGGCAACTGTATGTGAAGCAAGTAATCTATTAATAATATCATAAAAATAACATATGCTACATGCGCCAGTAATATATATTCAGATAAATTCAGTCTGAACGAGCTGCTTCTTTCACTTACCAACTATCATTTGAACAACGACTGTGATGAATAAAACCACTACGATGCACACTGAAGGGAGACAGAATAGACTTTTAAAATAGGAAATGAAACTGCTCAACAGCTGCAGATGTGCTGCACAGCACTCTCTTACCTGTTGATACTGTTTTTGTTGCCATTATGTCAACTTTCACCAGCACAGATCCAGATGCTCCAATTGTTTTTATTTGTCAGGAAAATGAAAAGTCTGCTAGAGAAGAGAAGTGCTTACTACCCATAGAGTCTTGCATGATAAGAAAACTTCTCCCCCCCACCACCACCCCAAAAAAACAAAAAAACAACCACCCATAGATAAGAAAATAAAATCAGGTGTTACCTTTCAAACTGAATGTGGATATCAGCCTTAATCTGCTGTGTAAGACAGTTTGTGTTTTCTGGCTCTTTTGTATATTTAAATGTTGGTAACGTGCCACCAAAGACAAACAACTGATAAAGTGGTTCCTCCCATTTGTATTGGCAGGAAGTCTACCACAAAACAAACAAATTTATCTGAACATTTGTTTTTTTTCCTTTTCTTTAAAAAAAAAAATCAGTCTTGTAGAGAACAGGTAAAGAACATTTTGATAAAATTAGTGTTGTACATTTGTCTGAATGTCAATTTCTTTTCATGAAAAAAAATGTAGCTAATGTAGGCTCCAGCCCCCCTGGATTGGATAAGCAGAAGAAAATTGATGGACAGTAGTTATTGTAAATAGCCTATTAAACATAAATGCAAGTATAAAAGAGTACAATACAGGATGCATTATGAAACACTGAACAAATCCACCAGTGGGACGATATGACACAACACTGAGCGTCATGTACTGATAAGCAAGTAGAGATGTTCTTAACTGGCATTTAAAGTAAGTACAAAAGTAGCATAAAAGTTGTTATACCTTCATTCTCTTTATAAGGAAATGTGTTTACCTGGATGTGCACTGGAAAAAGCGATGAAGACGTACCACCAAAGCAACAATGCTGGAGACTTACTGATGAAACAAAGGTGTCCTCAGCGGAAACCACACATTTGCAAGCACTTCCTTTGGGGTTTAACTGCAGTTGGCATCTGTTTACAATGCATGACAGCTAATATTTCATTAATCGATCAGTTTTCTCTGTTGTTCAACTGATTTTATTTTCTGAAAAACTTAAGTTTCCTCCTCTCCACCGAGGCCCCACTCATAAGTACATTACTAAAACTGTCACCCCAGCCCTACACTTTGCAAGCTTCGATATTGAGACAGTGCCCGATTACAAATTTTAAAGATCAGATACACTGAAAATAACCTTATCCATTGGGTGCTTGGGTCTAACGCTTGTTTTTGTTTTTTTTGCACAGACTACCATTTAGCGTGGAGGTACAGAATTTCTCCTTTTCAGATGAAATGATTTCCTGTTGCTACACGGCTGCCACATAAAAGCTCCCCACTCTTAACTTGTCTTTCATTTTTGTTCTTTACATGACAAAAAAGAGTGTGCTTGCAAATCTCAAGGTTCATGATCCATAAATTATAGCAATAAACCTCTGACAGAGTTTAATGTTGTGATTACAGTTTGAACAGTGAAATCTAAAGAAGTGTTGGTTCCCACAGAAAACAAACCTACACTTTACAGAATTATAAAGCATGAAAAAGTGCATTACACATGATTGATTTCTTATTTATTTATTCCTTAAATGATACCATTACCAATGTGACTTTAATTTCATCATGCACACTCACCCCAATTTGTGAGCTCAGCATGTAACAGCACATCTACCGATTTGAAGATATATCAGCCGAATACCGACAATGACCGATGCTGGGGATTTATCGGCAAATAAGATGGCAGTAAACGATGTCAGTGGCTGATATTTATCTGCAGTGTCACTAAAAGAGTAATGACGAGCTGAGATACTTGTGAGAAAAACCTTCCTCACATTTATAATGTAGAAGTGTATGTAAACAAATAAGAAACAAACATTTTTGCCATTGGGATCAGCTCTCGTACAAATTCTTAAACACCCATGTAGGTTCTTGATTTCAGAATAAAATTCCTGTAAACAATAGCTGCTGCAGAGGTATGGAAAATGCTCATCAAGGAGAAAACAGTAGAATTTTCAATCGGGAATCTACTGAAAGGGTTGCATCTTTCAACACAAGATGCACGGCCACGTCACACACTTTTCCTGCTGTTTTCAGAATGCATTTCCAACATATTTGCTTCAGCAGCGTCCCGTCCCCTCATCGTTTCCAAAAGTTGTTACACGTCGTCGTCGGGATCGGCACGGCCACACAGGCAGAAGCAGAAGAGGACCAAGAAGCCGCACAAGAAAAACAAACCAACCAGGATGTAAACCAAAGTGGTGGTCCAGAAGGCAAACAGGTAAAGGGTCTTGTTGCAGTAGGAGTCCAAGTTTGTTGCGTTTTTGTTGTAGTCGGGCTCATAAATAGAGTAGATCCATACATTACCTAAAAAAAATAAATAAATAAATTAAAAATGAATAATAATTGCTTGATTTCTCTGCACATAAGCTGGATTTTAGTGTTTGGAGGCCTGAGAGCTGACAGGATGTGCACAGCAGCACTCAAAGCCTCACTGAGTTTAGACAATTATTTTAATTATCTTAATTCATGTGACATGTACTTCTCAGGGGTTTGTGTGTAGTAATCAATTAAAGCAGCCATATATTTCCACCTAGTGGCTCATGCATGTTACAACATGTGTTAATTCTCACCCTGGTATAACTTAATGCACTGGGCACGGTAATCCAGGTAAGGTGTAATCCAGATAAAAATGATCTGGAGCCTGATGACAATAAGTGGATTTAATGGATGAGTCTGATAATAAACGGCTACTTTGTGGAATATTTAATTAGTAAGAAATTCACCATTTTATCCACAACAAAATTTACCTCTCCTACTTTATCATGACTAAGTTGCAGTACATTGCATGACCTAAATAACTGCACTACCACAAAAGCCACAATTAAGACAGAGTTGGCTACTGTTGTTGCTGTTAGCTAGCAAAAGAGACTTGATCAAAAGAAGAAGATTTGAAACATTAAGTGACACTTTTTGGCTCTGACAGACAGTAGGAAACACCGAGAGCATATGGATAGATTCAAGTCTATTGAGTGAATGCTTATCTACTGTGATCACCTTTAACATTCTTAATTCATAACCTTTTTAAATTAATGTCTTAACCAAACACTTCAGTTTAATGTATAGTTCATATCTTTATGATGTCAATAAATAAAAACTAAAGTCCTGAATATAAGGTAAATCTTGCATGTATGAAATACAATGCATCATAAACAAACTTAAGTGTATTAAAATATATATTATATGAATATACTACTTAATACAAAGTGTAAAAAATAGTGGTGCAAAAATAAAGTCAAGTTTCTCTTAAATCAGTTCTAGTTTTCTTTTTTGACTACCTTTTGAGCCATGTCATTTTTTCTTTGTAATCCAGTTTGTAACCCTGACAAAGATGTTTAGGATCAATGTAAACCAAATCTTATTAAAATGTTTTTAACAACAGGAATTGAAGAATTGATTCAGATAAAAACTGAACTGGAATAAATTATTTTATCCGATCATGCACTCCTATTTCTCCTTTGAACAACTGGATTTCAGGATTTGATCTTATCAGATCATTCCAGATTACTTCTGAAAAACTAGGCCCAGTTTCCCAGACATAAATTAATCCAAGTCCTACACCACCATCACTTTACTACATTTTTCTTTTAGCCCTTCTTGTGTGGCGTTTGGATGCCCCTACCCAGGCAGTACTAGTACTCGAGGGTGATAAGGCCATCAGGAAGTGTTAGACAACGAGGAAGCTAAGGAGCATTTTCTCAGAGACCTTTGCACAATCTTAAGTATTTTTAGAACCAGAGTAGTCACATCACAGTAGTCACATGCAGGTTTAAGGCACTTCTGCTTTGGCTAAACTTTTAAGAACTAGAAGCTACGTCCATCATTCATATACAGACTGATCTGCTCCTTCCTCTGCCAAGAATAATGGCTATTGATCTTCTGACCAATGAGAATGGAGAGCATATCGATCAATCAGACAACTCTAAAGACTACAGGCCTAAATTACAGCCATGTTTTCGAGCTTGTACTCCTTGTTTCTGTCGCAGTTGGCTTCTTGCACGCTGTGGGATATCAATGTGTATTTATGAGCCACAAGTTTTAATGGTTACACAGGGATTCCTGCACCCTGAGTACATAAGGCTCAGTGTCTGCTATGATGAATCTGATTGACACAATGGAGGGAGAGCACTTAACACAGCCGAAACGAATGTGGTCTATAATACAAACACTCCACCATAAAACCTGCATGAAGCACACTGTAAACATTACCTAGGAGGAGTCCTGTTCTGTTTGTGGTGCCGAGAGCCGTTAATGTTTAATCTCTTTGATGTGAATTTATGCCGGTGGTTTGTCTGATGACAACACCTGTATTTACGCAGTTTTAACAGGCAGCCAACCAGAAACAGGTCACTTCTTTGACTTTAACTCACCAGCGATAAACCAGCAGAAGAGAAAGAAAGATGTCAGCGAGTTCCAGGCTGTGCAGATTGTACTCAGCAGGTTGGAGGTGCCTTCTTCGGGCTCCCTGGCGCAGGGCAAGCAGGAGAGCAACGCCAGAATGAGGCCAAAGACTCCCACCACTATCAGATAGATGGGGATGTAGTGCTCGCGCGGACACTCATTAAGGTATTTTGCCCCTGGTGGACACAAGGAGGATGACTCAAACAAGAACAATCAGAGATGCCTGGAAAACTTTAACACCTGTGAACACTCAAGTAAATATGGAGCTCACCAATTGCAATCTGAGCAATGGGCATGACGCAAACTATCACCTTTGAAATCGCTGCAAGAAAAAACACACACACTGAACTCATTTTCTTCACATGATATTTACAGAAATGAAACTATGACACCAGTCTTCATGATGTTAACATCACTAGATTTTACCTAGTGCGGGTGCTGGGGGTTGAGGATGGTTCCGGATACGTCCCAGAAGGTTACCGCTCGCCATTTTTCCTAATGAGGTTTCTCACCTGTGGAAGAACAAAGAGCTGAGCTGGAAGTGTGAGAGAAAAATTGTTCCGATTCTTTTAAAAGTAAAACTGAAAGTGTGCAAAGTGATCTTGAGCAGCCAGAAGAGGCAATGACAACAATGCCCAAACAAATCTTCTGAGCACAATACATGAAATTTGCTTCTTTGTCTGTGAGCTCCTCCATCTTAGGCTCCTGTGGGTTCTTGCCTACAGTATATCAGGTTTATCAGGTCATCACGCTGCTTATCAACCATCTAGCAATGGCCAATTTTTAGCATATAAACATCCACCACTCCTGGTTTTTGGACTTCTCAGTGTGATTAAGTACAGCAGCTTGCCAGCAGCACAGACACTAGGATTGGATATCAAACTCTGTACTTTTCAGGGTAATACTAAATCAGCCTGTGCCAAATGTTAGTACCAGAACACGAGGCCTGGTACCAGGATTAGAGGAAGAAATAGCGTTTCTCTGATATGTTGAAGAACAAGAAACACGCAGGATGGTGGCAGCAGTGGTCAGCCACAAACCATCTCAGAAAAAAAAAAAATACACAATACACTACGCAAAATAAATAAAGGGAACACAAAAATAAGACATCCCAGATCTGAATGAATGAAATATTCTTATTAAATACTTTGTTCTTTACATAGTTGAATGTGCTGACAACAAAATCACACAAAAGTTATCAATGGAAATGAAATGTAGCAACCCATGGAGGTCTGGATTTGGAGTCACACTCAAAATTAAAGTGCAAAAACACACTACAGGCTGATCCAACTTTGATGTAATGTCCTTAAAACAAGTCAAAATGAGGCTCAGTAGTGTGTGTGGCCTCCACGTGCCTGTATGACCTCCCTACAACACCTGGGCATGCTCCTGATGAGGTGGTGGATGGTCTGAGGGATCTCCTCCCAGACCTGGACTAAAGCATCCACCAACTCCTGGACAGTCTGTGGTGCAACGTGGCGTTGGTGGATGGAGCGAGACATGATGTCCCAGATGTGCTCAATTGGATTCAGGTCTGGGGAACGGGCGGGCCAGTCCATAG
>VVHJ01060148.1:0-10806 GCA_015107715.1 Tylochromis polylepis | reverse complement strand
GTCATCAACATATCTGTACCAGTGGCTAGGTACTGTCCCTTTAAAAGAGCCAAGAGCCTTTCTTTCCACTTCCTCCATGTAAAGGTTGGCTACAATAGGTGACACCGGGGAGCCCATGGCACATCCATGTTTTTGTCTGTAAAAACCCTCGTTGTATTTAAAATATGTGGTGGTGAGGCAGAGGTCTAACAGTGTGCAAATCTGATCGGGGGTGAAGCTGGTTCTGCTGTCCAAGGCGCTGTCTTCTTGTAGTCGTTTTCTGACCGTCTCTACTGCCTCAGTTGTAGGTATGCAAGTGAAGAGAGAGACTACATCAAAGGACACGATGGTTTCATCTGGTTCGAGTGTAAGTTTCTGAACCTTGTTGGTGAAGTCGGTGGAGTTCTTGATGTGATGCGGGGTGTTCCCCACAAGGGGTCCTAGGATGGTGGCAAGGTGTTTGGAAATGTTGTAGGTGGCTGAGTTTATGCTGCTAACAATGGGTCTGAGTGGGACCCCTTCTTTGTGGATCTTAGGAAGTCCGTAAATACAGGGTATAGCATCCCCTGGGTATAGACGATGGTATGTAGGGCGGTCAATGATCTTATCCTTTTCAAGTTCTTGAAGGCAACTGATCACTTTCTTTTTGTAGCTGCTTGTGGGGTCTCGTTTTAAAAAGAGACTTAGACTCCTTAGACTCTTCTTGGTGATGCATAGGGCGGTGAGAGCCATGTGGATTGTATTCATCTCTGTAGTGTCATCATGTAAGTTGGCCAATAAGCAAACTGAAGGGGAGGTTGGAATGTTACATTTCAGACACTTTGATAAGTCTTCACATATCCACCGCCAAAAACTCTGAACTGGTGGAGCAGTTGTTAGATGACGTAAAACCCATCCTGAACATCCGTTGACCTGTATAGTGCACTTTATGTAGTATTTTACATTGTATTAATTGTAGACTGGGATTTCTAACCAATTTAAAGGTTTTTAAGCATATCTGAGACCAGTAGTTTTGGTCTAAGCAGACTGATAGATCCGCTTCCCATTTTGTAATAAGAAGGGATACTGATTCATCAATTTTGGAGAGTGTCCTGTATATTTTAGATAGTAATTTGGGGGGTTTGAGATTAAGGAATTGTACAACATTTGGTGGTGTTTGTAATTTAACTTGATTAGGCTTAAATTTCTTTTTTACTGTAGATTTAATTTGTTGATATTCTAAAAACCTACTCTTGTTAATCCCGTATTGTATAACTAATCTGTCGAATGGAATAAAGTCTGTTCCTTCAAATATATGTTCCAAGTATTTAATTCCTTTACAACTCCAGTTTGGGAAGTTAATCATGTTATTGTTCTGTAGTATGTCAGGGTTGTTCCAAATGGGTGTATGTTTGCATGGGATTAATGAAGACTCAGTTATTTTTAGAAACTTCCACCATGCTGCCAGAGAGGAGCTGATATTGATGCTTTTAAAGCATACAAGTTGTTTGATGGTTGAGCTAATGAATGGTAGGTCTGAAATCTCTATGCAATCATAGTGCCTGTTCTATGTCTAGCCAGGGCTCATCTAAGAGGGTATGTTTTAACCATCCTGAGACGTATTGTAGCTTGTTGGCTAAGAAGTAGGCAGATCTTACCCTCCACTATCCTTGGTCCTCTGTAGCATTTTTAAGCTAATACATGGGGGTTTATCTTTCCAAAGGAATTTAGAGATGGAGGAGTCCAGAGATCTAAACCAGTCAGGTGATGGTTTACTTGGGACCATTGAGAATAAATAATTGATTCTTGGCAAAGGCATCATTTTTATTGAAGCAACCCTTCCCATGAATAATATGGGTAGAGACTACCATCCAGCCAGATGGTCTACATCCCACTACATAAACTACATCCTACTTTCTTGAAAAGTGGGATGTAGTTTAGTTAAATCAGCAAACCTAGGAGAAACATTAATACCTGAATATTTAATACTTCCAAATTGCAAGGGGGTAGAGGAAGAATTATGGAAGGAGAAATTAATTGGAAGAACTGTACATTTTAACCAGTTTATCGAATAATCTGAAACTCTTGAGAAGGTTTATTAATGTAATTACCTCAAAAAGAGAGTGGTTTGTGAGTGTTGGAGAAAAACTAACACATCATCTGCATAAAGACTGATTTTATGTTCTACGTTATTGCATTTTATGCTCTTAATCACTATAGCCTCTCTAATTGCTGCTGTTAGTGGTTCGATAAAAACTGCAAACAGTGAAGGGGAGAGTGGGCATACCTGCCTGGTGCCCCTCTGGAGATAGAAGCTGCAGAATGTTTGGTCATTTGTCCTGACACATGCTGTTGGGGAATTATATAATATTTTTAACCAGTTTATGAAAGAGTTTCCAAAACCAAATTTATGTAAAAGTTGCAAATAAAAATTTCCAGTTAACTCTGTCAAATACTTGTTCTGCATCTACAGACAATATTGTAGTTTCAGTGTTTTTACTACATGAATAGTCTATCAAATTAAATAACTTACATGTATTTATTCATGAGTGCCTCCCTTTAATGAAACCAGTTTGGTCAGGATGTATTATAAGGGGGGTGGGGGATTCTTCTCTAATCTTTCTGAGAGCGCTTTGCAGATTATTTTAAGATCAACATTAATAAGGGATATTGGATGATAGCTGGTGGGAAATACAGGGTCTTTGCCTGGGTTTAGCAGGAGACTAATGTTGGCAGAATTCATATTTGGTGGTAGTCTGCCATTTTCCTTGATTTCCTGCAACATTCTGTGGAATAGTGGTGCCAGAATTGTCCAGAATTCTTTATAGAATTCTGCTGGAAATCCATCTGAACCTGGACCCTTACTATTGGGCATACTTTTCAGGGCTTCCTGGAGTTCATGTGATGTCAGTGGGTGAATCCAGTGCTGTTGCTTGACTGCCTGATAATTTCTGAAGGATTATGTTGTCAAGAAATTGATCAATTGTTTTACGTATTTTGTTCAGTATTTCCTGTTACTGGGAGGACACATAGTCTTCTTCAATGACTTGACTATTTCTTCTAATTCCTGAATATATTTGTTTTCTCTTTCCTTTTTATGTGATAAGAATGAAATTATTTTACCTCTCATCACAGCTTTTCTTGCTTCCCAGAGAACAGATGCTGATGTTCAGGGTAGGTCCTTATAGTCTAAATATAAAGCTCACTCTTTTTAAAAAATATTTAATAAAATCTTCATCTTTAAGCAATGATGTATTGAATCTCCAGTTTTCACTTGGTGGAATGTTCTTCTTATGTATTAGAATTAAAGATACAGGAGCATGATCGCTGACAGCTAAAGGGTGTATCTTAGTGTCTGAGATGTCACTCAACAGTGAGCTGCTGAGTAGGAAATAATCCAGACGAGAGTAGGAGTGATGGACATGTGAGAAGAAAGTATATTCCTAACGGTTGGGGTGGAGGAAACACCATACGTTGCAAAGTCCGAAGTTGCTCATGTACTGTTTAACTATATTTGTGAGCTGCCAAAATTTCCCTCTGGATCTATAACTGTGTTGAGTACTGTGAAATTAATATTTTTATGTATTAAAATTGCTACTCCCCTCTGCCTAGAGTTATAGCAAGCTGAGAACACATTAGGTGTTTTAAGTTCATCTGTAGCTGTGACAGGTCTACGAGTCTCTCGTAATAAAACAACGTCTGCCTGTAGTTTTTTAAGCTGGTTAAATATCTTTAGTGTCTTTTCTCTGGAGTCAGCTCCATGCACATTCCATGTGACAAACCTTATGGCAATCGAGTGGACCAGTATAAGAAACAGTACACTTGAGAAAATAAATGTGTTGGGCATTTTTCTTGGCCTTCAGACAATAATTCTGATTGCTACAGTGCCAGACAGGACAGGTTAAAAAAAAATTGCTGAACCATTTCCATATAGCCATTATTCCCATACATCATCATCATCATCATCATCACCATAACAGAAATTTCCATTTTAAAAAGATAATAGTAATGAATTGAGCAACTACACATTTTTAAAATGACTTGACAGTTACATAAAAAACTAAGCTCATTACATAGTTCATGGTATACTTGTACATGAGTTCATATTTGCATAACCAACTGATAAGAAGACATGTAGAAAAGAAATAAACATCAAACACTGTACTGCCAAGGATTGTTACAGTCCATGCCATTAACATGACATAATACTTAATAATACGAGGTTATTAAAAACGTTATTAGTTTAATAAACATAATTTAACTTGATGAATTAATATTTGGTGAGGAAACCTAATTTTTTCATTTACTTTTGTTGATCCAACAGAGATTTACCGATCAGCCATTCCAGTGCTACATTTGTGGACAGGCTTAAAATACTGCACTGTCATTCATGGTGATCTAATGAAACAAGTCCAAGTGAAACAGTGTCAAGTGAAATAACAAATATATTTCCGGTCTGTTACTTCAATGTAAACACATGCTGCTTATTCACTGCATAACATCACAAAGAAAGCCACTGGATATGCAAACAACATACATGAGTAAACTGCAAAACTTCCATTCACCCACCTTCTTCCGCATGGTTGTGGTGGGGATGGAGCCTACTTTTCGATAGTGTTTTATTCTTTTATTTTGAAGGAAAATGTGCTCTATTCTTGTCTTTCCTGCGCTGTAGTGCCTTATGCGAACTCTGCGATACTGCAGAACTGATAACTTGTCTGGAAGCATTTTTGTCACATCGACGTAGTGTTATTTATTTATTTTTTATTTTTTTTTTTGTTTTTTTTGGGGGGTGTAATAAACAAAATAACTGATTTATCTCAATTTAAACACCCTTTACAGTGGCCATTTCCCCACACTGGCTAAAATTCCCGTATGCTTCAGCCTATATGCCAGCCCTCCGAGCCCGACCATGTTTCGGCCCCGTTAACTTCTACTCACCGTCAGTTCTGGGTCTATTTCGATTCTGAACGTCTGCTGTTGGAGTGTCTTCAGTGTTATAGTTAGCATCTTTCCTGATCGTGTCAGAGGCAGATGGCTTCTCGGAAAACAGCGGACACGGTAGAATTTCTCAACAGTAGCAGCTCTTTTTTGTCAGTATTTTTCCGGCTCTGTATATATGTGTGACTCAGCTGTCTTAGTGCCGCTGAGCATACTGGCCACCCACGCCATCTACTGCTGGAGTCAGAGTATGACATGCTGCTGACTTCATATCCTGTCGGAAATACCCCAACTCTAAACACAAAAATATTTACAATAATTTTAATTCAGTTCAGTTTATATAGCGTCAAATCACAACAACAGTTGCCTCAAGGAGATTAGAATGTCTAATTATAGTCTCCGAATTTAACTGACAAACAATCCCTTTGGTATAGCAGTATTATAGTAGTATGGGGATTACAACTATCAATGCAACAATTTTGTTTTTAATCTATTTAAGGTTTAAGTATTGCACTGTTTTTGGCCTCACAAAATATATATATGGAGAGAGAGAGAGAGTGAGAATTCTAGATATGTTCCATGGTGTATGTTTGCCTTAATTATTTCATCTAATAATGGAAGACTACCTGAATGAAATAATTGTGACCTGAGGTACTGGTTGCAAATAATTAATAATTGTCACCCACAGGCGAAAAGAACTCTGTGATAGATCATTACTGTCATGTTGTACTAGAACAAACACGGGATGTTGTATTCTTTCTCCATCTCTGTAAGTGTATAATATCATTTTTATTTCTATATGATATAATAGCACATAGAAATATCCATTCAACCAACCATCCATCCATCTTCTTCCACTTATCCGGGGCCGGGTCACGGGGCAGCAGTCTAAGCAGAGAAGCCCAGACCTCCCTCTCCCCAGCCACCTCCTCCAGCTTGTCCAGGGGAACACCAAGGCGTTCCCAGGCCAGCCGAGAGATATAATCTCTCCAGTGTGTCCTGGGTCTGCTGTGGCAAAGACCCTTTGTGGTCACACAGCAAGTGGGGGATGTTGACTATGAAGTCATGCGGTCTGACAGGGATGGAGCCACACAGATATAGCAATTTAACTTCCTCAAATCATGGAGAGAGGCTGAATCCACTTCTCTGGTGAGTCTGGTTAAGGATCGAGATGAGTTGCCTGAGGCGGCAAATTCAATTATTCCATCTTCACTCCCTTGTGACGATCATCTTACACCAGCCCAGAGAGGTTGCCTGAACATAAAAGACTAGTTTAGAAGGAATTGCCTCCTATGCCGGAGATGGGGGTGATAGAAGAGTCACACAGCATCTCGGTGTAGCCCCATAGTTCTTGTGGTGAGGAAAGATGGGTCTGTATGGTTCTGGTGGATTACCGAAAGATGTCTAAGTGTCACAGTTTGATGCTTACCCCATACTCTGGGTCAATGAGCTCCCTGGACCAGTTAGGCACTGCTTTTGTCATGACACTGGCTTTAACCAAGGACTACTGGCAGATTCCCTTGTCTCCAGAGCGCAAGGAAAACATAGCCTTCTCCACTCCGTATTAGTTGTACCAATTCATCACACTTCCTTTTGGAGCTCCTACCACTTTCCAAAGCCTCATTGACCAGGAGCTGCATCTGCACGCCACAATTTAAGTTGCAACTTACCTGCATCCAGGTAAGTTGCAGCTTACCTGGATGCAGGGATTTCCTTTCCTGGATGATTGAGCATCAAGATATTACCTGGATAATGTTATCATCCATAACTACATCTGGGCGGGGGGGCTATGCAGCAGGGTGGCTGTGGTCCTGGAGTTCCTGAGGCTGGGGTTCCTGGGGCTCATAGTCAACTGTAAGAAGTGATTGGATGGAGGGAGGTACAGTACCCCAAACAGACAAAAGAGCAGCCATCACATCCTGCTCGCATCTCAAGACCAAAAACGAGGTGAGGCAGTTCTTAGGGCTGGCTGTTACCAATGGTTCGTTCTGAACTTCGCAAAGCTGACCAGCCCCTTAAATGACCTCACCCAAAAGGGTGCCCCAGATCTGGTTGAGTGGACAGAGCATTGCAAGGCGGGGTGTATGTGGGTTCAGAAGCTCAGCTGAGTTTGTGGCTGAGCTGCCCTTAACCTGCTGATCATGCGGCGGGTTAAGGGCAATGCCAGGGGAGGCTGGCCAGCACAGCTGGCAATGATCGTCTAATCATGTCACCCCTATTTCAGTAGCACGCTGGGACCAGGAAAGAGAGATGAAGCTGGGAGTAGACAGCCGCTGAGAGCAGAGCAGAGAAGGAAGCACTGTATGTGAGCCAGCTGGAGGGGTGAGTCTGAAAAGGCGCATTGTAAAGAAAAGGACTGTGAGCAGTAAATGCTCTGTATGTGTGTGTGGCATCCTGGGTGAATTACCACTGATGTGTTACACACACACACACGCACATTCTACTCTATAACTGCATATTTTCAACATTTAAATGGTAACAATGTTTTAGTCCATTACAAAATGTATTATTCCCCCATCAGAACTTCATCTTTCAGGCAAAAATAATGACAGCACAGCTCAAATACAAAGTCCCGGCAGTATACTCATCATGTTGTCTTCTCTCCTTTTTTTTTGCTTTTCCTGCTAAATATAGGCTAAAATGCTGCTGCACTGATGAACTACTCTGTAAGACAATTACAGAAACTTTTTTTTGTGTGTAAGCTTTTAGCAGGTTCATGGGCATTGGCAGTGAGCAAAGTCAAGAAGTACAGGTAATATATTTCCCACCACACCAATGAGCCATCAAAATGTCTCAGAAAAGGTAAATATTTTAATCTGCGTTTGTGAATGACAAAGTAAATATTTACAGAGTTAACATTAATTTCACCAGGAAAACTGCATTAAAAGATAGAACAATTATATCACCATAACAAATCATGAAACTCTTATGTTTGCGTTACCATATTGTGAACATGAGCATTCAGTATAAAGTAAAAAAAATGGGCTCCTTTGCTGCTCCTAACTTCAGGGATGCTCTATCAGATGTTGCAGCTTAGGTATCGCCTGTCATGGTATTGTCGATTTATGAGAGCTGCAGCTCATATTCAGCTATGCCTTTCTGTTACTGAAAATCGTTTAGGTAAAACCTAAAAAATGTCTTTAAATGACTGAGCTCATCTTGGACCATGGTACTATCATACACGTTCAGTGGAGAAAAACCATGTACTGGGAGTCTAGGGTAACTTTTCAAGATTGTTACAGGGCTTCGAGTTTGGTTGGGCTTTTTTGTCTGCATCATAAATGAATTCATAAAAACGAAATTTGCTTCTAATCTGGATATGGACAGAGTGGTTAAAAAACAAACAAAAAAAAAAGATTTACTCGGATTCCTGCATTCATTCCTCATAAAACATGGTCTTCCAGTGGCCAGGTCCCACTGGAAGCTACTGCAGGTTGGGTGTGGACAACCAGGTAAAAAATATGATTATTATTTATCTAAAATGAACAATAATTTGCTGATTGCATTATGCTGCACTGTGTTGTGAAAAGCCCTGCAGTAGACTGGCATCCTGTCCTGTCTGTGATCACTGAGATTGTCATGGTCCCCAAGTCCTCTTGCACTGACTTTCTGTTTCTCTCTTTCTCCCTTTCCTGTCGGTGTATGTTTGTGGGCATTTGTTTATCTTACTTCGGAGATGGCTCCTCCTGATTTCTTCACTTTCCTGCCTGTTTTCTGTGGCCCGATGGATAATCAGGCTGGCTACTTAAGGCTGAAGCAGTAAGTATGTGTATTTCCAAAATGGTAAGTAATATGTAATTCCCTCTATAAAATAATAATTAAAAAAAACATTATGAAATTGATTTGTCATTGAATGTAAATTACAAACTAGACAGGGAACATGTTTTTACATAGTGGAATGGGAAGGGATCTTAAAACTGCATTGTAGGTGGCAGACAGTTGGTGTCGTAAGTCAACCTCTCTGTTCAAAACTGGTCGTTCACAGTGGACATAGATGGTCTCTTTCACTCTTCTTTCAAATCATTATCTTTCAGACCATCTGTCCTGGTAAGGATTAATTAATGAACACAACCTGAAGCAGGGCCAATCAAATCTAAGCTACTCTCTGCAGTGAGAGAAGTCCTCCGTCTAATCTCACAAGTAAGGAAGGCTGTCACATCCCCGAGCAAAGACCAAAACACCACCATATTACCAGACAACAAGGGGAGGTGCACTGTTGTTCTAAACTCAACTTATGATCACACCAAGATTACATCACTCCTCAGTGACAGCAATACCTTAAGGCAAGACCCCACAAGCAACTGCATGGAGAAAGTCATCAGTTGCCTACAAGAACTTGAAAAGGAAAAAGCCATTGACATACCATTGTGTGTACCCAGGGGATGCTACACCCTGTATATATGAATTTATGAAGATCCACAAAGGAGGAGTCCCACTCAAAACCATAGTTAGCAGGATAAACTCTGCCAGCTACAACATTTCCAAGCACCTTGCCAACATCCTGGCTCTCCCCAGCTTCACCCCGATCAGATTTGCACACTGTTAGACCTCTGCCTTACCACCAAATATTTTAAATACAACGAGGATTTCTACAGACAAAAACATGGATGTGCCATGGGCTCACAGTGTCACCTATTGTAGCCAACCTTTCCAAGCACCTTAGATGATATGAAACAGTGTTTCAGTCATCTTAAATACACAGTGTCGTGCCTAAGTTTCAAAGCTCTGCCTGTCAAATTCAGTCAGCTGATCAGGCTGAATCACATTTAAGTTGTTCAAATGTAATGAGTGATGTCAACTGAAGCAAGCTTCAGCCCAGTGCTTCACAATAAATGAGCTATACAAGTTCAAAGCCTCAGTTGCTGGAGGTTATATCACTACTGGTGTAGTCCAGTGCTGTGGGAGTAGGTCAGGCTTTGTTAGTTCACGATAGAGATCTATACCCATTTTACACTAAACTTGATACATGGTTAAAAAAAAATTAAAACAATTTTTTTTTAAATGTATGCATGGTGAAATACAAATTGGACTCTTTTTTTTTTTTGGTCAGTGATTTATAAAAGTACTGGGGGGTGGGTGATTTGATTTGTTTTCCACCTTCTGAAATGGGTATGCTAAAACTTTTTTTAAAAAAGCCAACACAATCTGATTAAACACCACAAAAATACTTAAATACTTACACTTCTCATGTCTTTTGTTGTATACACATAGTAAAATCACTCAGTGTGAAAGTTAGGGAGGCAACATAGATCTCAACTACTGAGAGTACTGAAAAACAGCAAAGTTGAGAAGCTTCAATTTATTAACTGAAACTCAAAACTGCGTTCACAAAGTAAAGACACTCAATCAGAACACTGGGGATGCATACACGTGCGCACACTCATATCACACAGAGGATTTATGAACAAACTCAAAAGCTTTGTGAACGGACATGTCCATGAACAAATGTAATATTTGAATAATTTATGAAAGGATCACTTCAGAAAACAAACAGTACATTATGGTATGATAGAGATCAAAGTGCATAACCAGACATCACAGACGCTCAAGTTATGGGATTTCCAAAAGGGGAAAAAAAGAAAAAAAAACTGCTAAGTCTCTGTAGAACACACATTCTTGGTAAATCACATTAAATCAAGAAAATTCACATTTAAACCAAACACACAAAC
This sequence comes from Tylochromis polylepis, assembly GCA_015107715.1. Taxonomy (NCBI): domain Eukaryota; kingdom Metazoa; phylum Chordata; class Actinopteri; order Cichliformes; family Cichlidae; genus Tylochromis; species Tylochromis polylepis. The sequence continues at coordinate 238 of VVHJ01060148.1, read as the reverse complement.
ACAAGCATAAACAAACCCTTCTCCAGTTTGATGGTCTGGAGAAAAAAAAATGCATGGGAATCAATTAAACCTTCTTCCATCCCTCAAACATCCCACCTGAATAAAAGGCTGCTATATGAAAGCTACAGTCCAGAGCCAATTTTCTGTGGGTCTGTCATTGCAACCTGAGAAGGAACACACACACACACACACACACACACACACACACACACACACACACACACACAGGTCTATTAGT
>VVHJ01060147.1:12046-22864 GCA_015107715.1 Tylochromis polylepis | reverse complement strand
TTTTTGGAAAAAGAATTTCATCTATCCATCCATCCATCTTCTTCCGCTTATCCGGGGCCGGGTCGCGGGGGCAACAGCCTAAGCAGAGAAGCCCAGACTGACTCACAATGCACCCGACCCCTACGGCACTTCCTGCGGGTGGTGGGCCTGCGGGAAGATGGGCCCATGTCCCTTTTTCAGGCTGTGACCGGCCAGGCCCCATGGACTAAGGCCCGGCCACCAGACGCTCACCCTTGGGCACCCTCCCCGGGCCTGGCTCCAGGGCGAGGCCTTGGTAACCCTATCCCGGGCAGGGTAAACTGTTCCCTCGATGGTCCTTTCATAGGGGTCTTTCTGAATCGCTCTTTGTCTGGTCCCTCACCCAGGACCAATTTGCCATGGGAGACCCTACCAGGGGGCAAAAGCCCCCAGACAACATAGCCCCTGGGATCCCTGGGACAGACAAACCCCTCCACCACGATAAGGTAGCGATTCACGGACGGGGTTAAAAAAACATATTCAAACAATTAATTATTTTCAAAAAATTTAATTTTATGACAGCTATTCCATTGTTCAGGTTTAGCAGGATCACATCATGGCCCATCAGCTTAACTGTACAGTGTGGAAAAATTGCAGGACTTTCTTGCTCTTGCCAAAGTGGCAGGCATCAGGGTGAGTAATTTCCTAACTGATGAGATAGAATGAAGAAAATGTGCTACAAAAAATACGGGCACTAGCTTAGCTTACAGGTTAAGCAAGTGGCAATATGCCACAAGGCTAAATACTGCAGCCCAGGGTTCACTCTGACCTGAGGCCATTTGCTGCTACACTCTCTTTCTCCTCACTTTCCAATCTCCTCCTTTTTTGGTTCCCTATCTCCTCATGAGACTTTGCCTGGCTGTCACTGTAAATAAGAATGTGCTCTTATTAACTTGCCTAGTTAAATAAAGCATGCACTGACTCATTACTCATTCATTTGACCATTCTTAAATACAGATATTTCCAAGACATTTAAATATTATTTATTTAGCTAAAGAGCATGCATTATCTTTATGCTTATTGACACTTGCTTTATTGAATTTAGCCAGGTTAATTTTTATCTTTAATTGCCACTGCCGTACATCCTTAGATGTTAGTAGCACAAACAGAAATAAAACCTTGACAGACTGAAACAAAACCAGGCTTGGTGGAGATGCAGAGTGTTAGTGAAATGACTCATAGTGGGCATAAAAGAAAGGAAGGTGGAGCCAATGGAAAAGGGATAATGAGATATTCCACAGTTGGCAGAGCATTGCTGTACAGCTGATGAGTGTTTGCCCAATGCCAGCTCACAGCGTAAGTCTACTGTGCAATGCCAAGACTTCCCACTGTGGCTTCTGCTTCCTGACACCTGTCCCACAGTAGCAGTTGAAGAATTAGCCTGGTATCGTAACAAAAACACCCACAGGGAGATTTCCAGCTTGCAAATCTGGCTACACATCTGAGGGTGAGAAGAGACTGACAAACTGAGAATTAAACTCTTCTTCTTCTCTGTATTTCCAACTCTGTGGTATGATAGACATCTTACTCTAAATGGATCCACGAATATGGAACTGTGGTGTAATAAAGTCAATACAAAATTTAATCCTTTTTGGCCATCTCACATATTTGCTGATTTTTTATTAGGGTTGGTTGTCGTTTGAGCTCTTCCAGTGTCTAAGTTTCTAAATAGCTGCTGTCAAACAATCCTCTACTTGTTGTTTTAACTGGACTGCTCTGGAGTAGAATTTTACATGCCAAACATAGCCTTTATTCACACTTTGCTGTGATATAAAACTGAACTTGGTAGACCAAGATCCTCTTCCTTATGGAGTGGTTTTTGTCAGCATTGTTGATACCATAATAATCTTGTCTGATCCCATTTTATTGGATCCCATTTTATTACTGTTAATGGACAAAAGTAGCTAAGGGTTCTGTGCTTACATCTAGTGTGAGCACTCATGTCATGTTTCATCAATTGAACTGTACAGTGTAGAAGAGCAGCTGATTAAGGAACAGGCAAATAATACATATCAGTACAGACTGTTTGCCCAACTTAATAGTTGAATTGTGTGAAATAGCTATTAAAATACCCCCATCATTTCTTTTTTCATTTATTTTCCTAAAATTAGTTGCTTCATCAAATAGTAAATTAGGAAGTATTGTTTACACACACAATTTTGATACGAGGGTGCTATATTATGAGCCAGAGCTAGCTGGATGAGATCAATTGAAGGGACTCGAGTTAGAGAAACATTTAAGAATTATTTCAGGGCTAAATTGTTTGAGGATAGTATATTGAGCACAGTCAGAGTGAAACAATCAAACTGATCCCCTGGTTCTGGTGGCTTTGAATGTTGGTGATTCAAGTTCTACCCAATCTCATTTAGAATTAAGATAGTCAACAAGAGAACTGGTTTAAAGACATGGTACACGATTTTTTGATGTACTGCATTAACCTTTACAATAATGGAACTATTTACGGATCGTTTCATGAACTATCCTTTCTGTAATATTTCTGTAATAATCAGAAATGTTACAGAAAGGTGGTTGGGAAATAGAATATAGTAACATTTTATAACACGACCCGCAGATAAGGTGTAAGTACCCTGTACTTGCATGCATTTTGCTCGCAACAAATCAGCTTTTTGCAAGAAACAATGAAACAAGCACACTGTACGTACTGTAATATTGTTTGTTTTTCTGGAAATATGAAATAACCCAGTATTTAAAGTTACTTAATTTAATTTTATGTTATTATTTTATTGTTTCCTGCAAAAACCTGACTTTGTACACAAAATTACACGGAATTACAGGCTACTTGTGCCTTAGTCACGGGTGCTATAGTGCAATTGTTTCATTGTTTTCTGGGTCTTGCAGGTGACTCCATAATATAGCTCGCATTCCAGAACGTACAGGGTACTTACAGTGTAATTGTTTCATTGTTTCTTGCAAAAACCTGACTAGCTGCCTGCAAAATGCATGTAAGTACAGGGTACTTGCACCTTACTCGCTCCATAACACGACCCGTGCCCCAGAAAGTACAGGGTACTTACAGTGTACTTGTTTCATTGTTTCTTGCAAAAATCTGACTTGTTACCTGCAAAATGCACATAAGTACAGGGTACCTGTGCCTTATTCGCAAGTCGTGTTATAAAGTGTTACCCAATTAATATTAGAAAAGACCTGTTCAAGCTAGTAATTTAGTATTTTGTATGTAGATAAATGTTTTTAAGCATTTCCCAATATGGGGCTAGTACACATGGTTTATATTGGTCTGATTATCCATAATTTAAGCCTTTAGTTTATTTTTCAGAAATCATGAGTCACAATATTCAATTCATTGTGAACAGAACACATGGAAAAACAGTTGTGATCTCTTATCCCCCATTTTCTATTTAGTTTCACAGTAGGAAAGCTGCTTAGTACAGCAATTTGCTAAACAGTTCTTCTAGGTTTGTCACGGTCCTGGGTCGGTGACCCAGTGTTTTGATATTGTATTATTATTATTATTAATCTGTGATTTCATCGTGGTTTATGACTACTAGTGTTTTGGTTTCTGTTTTGTATTTCTAGCGCTCTAGTTCTCCTTTGCTCTGTAAATTCTAGTTCTTGGGTTTTATTCCTGTGTCCTCATGTTTAGTATAGGTTTAGTTCAGTCTTCAGGTTTATTATCTTGTTCTCCAGTCAGTCATGTCTCATGTCACTCCTGTCTCTGTGCTCCGTGTTCCCTTTGTTCAGTGTAAAGTCCGTGCCTGTCATGTGTTTCCTGTTTTACTTTGAAGGTCCGTGTCTTATGTCAATGTATTCTGTTTTGCTTCCTCCCTGTCTCGTCATGTTGAATTAGGTTCAGCTGCCTCTCCCTCCTGTATGCCATTTCCTCATTTCCCTCTGTGTATATTTAGTGCGTGTTATCCTTTGCTCTTCGTCGGTCCGTCTGCTTATCATCCCCTGTGTTACCTCTGCTCTCAGTCCCCTCGCATTTCCAGGTTTTGCTATTTCTACTTTCAGGTTCTTGTTATTTTATTCTTAGTTTTTCCCAGTTTAGGTTTCAGTTAGGTTTTTCTGTTTCCACGTGTTGTAGCTTTGATTCAGCAAATCGTGACAAGGTCAATAAATTTTTCGTTATTGCAGTTATTATTGGCTTTGAACATGTTGATTATTCACAACCCATTGTAGCCATCATTTAGCCATTTCACTTTCCATCAAAATTGCATACACTATGTTGGAGACCGTTCTCACTCCCGAGGCGTAACATAGCGACGTTTTGTCACATCCCGAGGCGTTATGCGACAGGTAACCGTCCACGTCCCTATGATATGCTCCAGATTGTGGATGGAATCCATCAGAATGACGCTCCCGGCGGTAACACATGATCCAACCGTGTATTCCACCCCCAACCTTAACCTTACCCCTAACCATAACCTTAATCGTCATGTTAACCACAACCTTAATCGTGCCCGATAGTGGTTTCCAAAGTGATTCATGATGAGAAAGTAAAAAAAAAAAAAAAAAAGGTACATATGTGGATTGATTCCAAACGGTTCTCATGTTTTCCGGCGTGTAACATAGAGATGTGTCGGGTGGCCCAAAAGCGTAACATACTGACGATTTGTCACAAGCATCAGTATGTTATGTTTTGGGATGAGAACATGTTGACTGAGGGTGTGTGCATGTGTATCCTATTCATATGTGGCTGTAAATGTGACACATGCATGTGTTGACCAAAACTCACTTCTTTCAGCGTAAGGCAGTTTGGAGACTTTTACAGAATTGTGCTTTTTTCCGGACTTCTGTAATCCCGGGAATACACACGCCTTCCATCTGAGTTCAGCCACTGGAGCTGATCACACGCCCTCAGTATGATACTTGTGATTCGAACAGATGTGCTGCAATGCGTTTCAGAAGTGACCCAGAAAATCTGGTAGGTCTAGTTTTGACTGAAGCCCTGTAGGGCTGAGCAGGAAGTTAGACAGTGACCTACGCAGTCCTCTGCACACCATCTACATATTGTAGCTGTTTACTGTCACCAGGGGGCAGTGTTAGTAATAAAGTGGACTTTGATTGTGCTGTTGTTTAGCTTTAGCTCCACCCATACTAATGGCAGTCAGAATATACACTGCTCAAAAAAGTTGAAGGAACATTTTTTAATCAGAGTATAATTATTGATCTGGTTAGTTCAGTAGCAAATGGGGATTTCTTAATCAGTTTCAGATACTTTGGTATTAATGAAATTATGAACAGGTGCAATTCAATTCAGTTTTATTTATACAGCGCCAAATCACAACAACAGTCGCCTCAAGGCGCTTTATACTGTAAGGCAGACCCTACAATAATACATACTGAGGAAAACCCAACAATCATTTGACCCCCTATGAGCAAGCACTTTGGCGACAGCAGGAAGGAAAAACAGGAAGAAACCTCCGGCAGAACCAGGCTCAGGGAGGGGCGGCCATCTGCCACCACCGGTTGGGGCGAGAGAACACAACAGAGAGGCAACAATTAGACAAACCCCAAAATGGTAATGGAGGCCACTGATACTTTTTTCCTTCTCATATTTTCTGTTTTTTCACTAGTTTTCCATTTGGCTGGGGTCAGTGTCACTATTGGTAGCATGAGGCCATACCTAGGCACTACAGAGGTCACACAGGTAGTCCAAATCCCCCAGAATGACACATCAATATGTGCAATTGCCAGAAGGTTGCTGGGCAGGGCCGTAGAAAGCTGTGCTCTTGATGAGCACAGTCCCCTTCAGAGGTTGCTGTCCATTTAAACAGTACATTTCAGGTTAAACGAGGGACATATGTAACAAAAATATGGGCAGCATGCAATGCCAGGTCCATGTATGCTTGGAACATGCAGGTGTACGCTGCTAAACCTGCTGCTGCACAGTCAGAAAAAAGAAATCAGAACATGCGAGTTGCCTCAACATTACAGGTCTCCAAGGGAAAACGATCATCTGTGCCGTTGTCCTGCAAATGCCAAAAAGAAAGCTGTACTTGGTGGGAACAGTACGAAGAAATAGCCTGAGCATCTCCCTGCACTGGTGTCAAAAACAGACACGGCTTGGTTCACATGAAAGTTTGCCTTCACAGAGACCCATTCTCTGGTGTCCCCAGAAAACAGTAAAATTTCAGGTAATGAGTTGGAATAAAGTTGACTAAAACGTTGAAACATAGTGGTAGGTGATAATTTACAGTTTAGGCTTTATAAACAGCCAAACCAGAGGTGGTCATTTTTGACCCTGGGAGGACAATAGATGTGATTATTTGCTGCTGTTAAGAAAATTATTGGGGTTTAGTAACTAGCGACCTAGTTACATGGAGAAACCTTTTGAATACAAGCGTGCTCATGCACACAGGTGTGCACACAGGTGTACACGCAGGTGTTCACAGACACAAACTATGTCTTCCTTGGCTGCTGCCTCAAAACATATCGGTATTGCGTGCTGCTCAATAACATTCAGTATTTACTTTTACTTACACTTATCCAGGTTGTTGCTGTGGTCTCCGTACTGTGTTGTTCTCTTTTTGCTTGTTTTCTTTTTTCTTCTTTTAACAGGTGATCCAACAGATTTTTTAGTGTCCTCTCTCGCTGTCCGCCTTCTCCTCTGTTTTTCTGTCCCTCACTCTCTTTCTTTCTCTTTCTCCCTTTCCTATCCCCCACTCATGTCTGTCCAGTCTGTAATAACTTAAAATAAAATAAATAAATGATAATAATAACAAAGATCAATCAAGTGAACCAATATGGCAAAGCCATAAAGATCCACTTGAAAAAATAAATCCGTTGGGCATCTTTCTTGGCCTTCAGACAATAATTCTGATTGCTAAAGTACCGAACAGGACAGGCAAAAAAACCCAAAAACAAACAGCGACCTAACTCAACTTTGACATATACCATTTGTGATGATTTATCCAAACAACTGACTCTAATCATTAACTCTAATCAGAATAATCAGCTGCAGCACTTCTGATGCTTCCGAACATCACTAACATTTCTTTAGTTAAGCACTATCATAATAATGTAGATGTACAATTTGCATTTCTTTGATGTTATTATTTACCATCTAACCCTCACCTAGATCAAACACTGTGTATGTGGTAAAAATCCCCCACAGACATTAAACTTTAATGTGTGAAACAAACAACAACAAACAACAGATGATCCAGTACTGTGCATGCTGTTGCATGTCAGATTTCTGACTGGTTTCGTTCTTAAGAAAGAATGTTTCTCTGGAATGACTCACATGTTGTTTTACACACATTTAGTGAGCTTGTAGAATTTCACAGTTAAACTCACATTTTGAATTTAACCCAACACGCACTGTCTGTATATGGATACATGCATACACATACACACACACACACACACACACTGATCCCCTCCCTCTGTCTTTAACATTTTCTGAATAGTTGCTACGACCACAGAATACTTTCCCAACTTCTGTGGCTGACTAAACTGGAGTCGCTGAGTTTGTTCATCACTCCTCCTCTTTCTCATTCTTTCTTCTTCTTCTCTCTCCATCTTTCATGCTGTGTACACATTTGTTGTTCTTCATCTGTCCTTAGCTGATGTGTCTCTTTTCATTTTAATTACTCCTAAAAATCATTTTCTTCATTCTCAAGTTTTCCTCCTTTCAGGAATATGCTTATACTTCCAGATATCAAATTTCCATTCAGTTAGTGTAAAATATTGGATGGTAAACTAAAGGATTTATTTGAGTAATTCTTCTGATTGTTATAAAAATCAGTAAAAATACTCTCAGGTTTGCATTGGACGCAGTTAAGGGTGGAGGCCCTGGTGGTCCAATCCCCAGCTGTTGAAACTAGCTCTTGGTACATCACCTCTCTGCAGGGGAATAAGCCTGGGCTACTTTATGAGGTTCAGAGATGCTGGCTAGAAATAATTAGACTCACCTGAAACCATGGCTCGAGCTCTGGAACCAGTCCAAGGGAGGTGAGCTCAGTGAGAGCTGGAAGGCAGAGATGGGTATACTTGTATCGCCCAAGTTCACTTCCTGTACACTGGGCTTTTCCTTTGTAGATGAGAAAGTTACTGCCCTGCGCGTTGAGTTGTTGTAAAGGTCCTGACTGTTGTTTGCATTTATAGTGCATCTGGAAAATATTCACAAGGCATCACCTGTTACACATTTTGTCAGCCTTATTCCAAATTGATTACATTTATTTTTTACTTTACAATTCTAAACACAATATCCTATAAAGACAAAGTGAAAAATGTTTGAAGTTCTTGAAGTTGCAAATTTATTAAAACTGAAACATGTACATAATTATTCCCAGACTTTGCTAAATATGTTTTTGAAGCACCTCTGGCAGCAATTACAGCCTCAAGTCTTTTTGTGTGTGATGCTACAAGCTTAGCACAACTATCTTTGGGCAGTTCGCTCGTTCTTCTTTGCAGAACCTCTCAAGCTCCATCAGGCTGGATGGAGTCACCAGGTGGGCACTCTATTGTCCTACCCTACTGTGCAACGATAGAATCCAATTGGTGTTCTATTATTGGACTTGTGTGCCAACCACAGAAGTCCAATAACTTCTGTGTTTCTTCCCCCAAGCGTCAGATTCCTGAACACTTAGTGACTGGACTGACACACACACACGCACACCTTCAGACACCATGCAATACTCAGTATCTTGCACATCTCCATTGCACTGTCTTGTGCCTGTATCGTACTGTTCTGTCTTGTCTTGTTTTTTGTAATTTTTGCACATTGTACTTTATGCAGTCCTGTGTTGATTGTCTGTCATATGGTTCACCATGGTCTCAGAGGAACATTGTCTCGTTTTCACTCTGTACTGTACCACTGTACATGGCTGAAAATGACAATAAAAGCCACTTGACTTGACTTGACTTGGTCCAATAATTTGTTATGAACAAACCACATTTGTGGAAGCGGAGTCTGTGGACAAGGGTGGTGATTCACCCATCTCTCAGGATGAGGTCACGGAGGTAGTTGAACAGCTGCTTGATGGAAGGGTCCCTGGGGTGGATGAGATTCACCCTGAATTCCTTAATGCCCTGGATGTTGCACGGCTGTCTTGGTAGGCAAACAACATTGTGTGGAAATCTGGGGTGGTGCGTCATGATAGGCAGGCTTGGGTGGTGGTTCCCATCTTTAAGAAGGCAGACCAGTTACAGAGGGATTCTACTACTTTTCAATTCAATTTTATTTATATAGCGTCAAATCACAAGAACAGTTGCCTTAAGGTGCTTTATATCAATATTTTTTCAAATATATTCAGTGTCTTCAGTGTGTGAGTCTGTCGTGTGCCTTGTGTTTAAGTCTCCCTCATCCTTTGTGTGTATTAGTCATGTCTTTGTCTCCCTCTCTCTCGTGTCCCCTCGACCCCTGTGTTCATTAAAAGAGTTAACAAGGAGCTCAACATCATTAGAAAAAGTTGTAGAAAACTTAGAGATTATAGAGTCATCAATGAATCACCTGCACTTAATACAAACTTGGCAAAAAGACTCCGAGTTGCAAGCTACATTAATTAAAAGAGACCAACTTACGGTCACTGAAAACAGCATTTTGGGGGGTTTTGTAGGGTCTTTACCTTACAATGTAAAGCACCTTGAGGCCACTGTTGTTGTGATTTGGCACTATATAGATAAAATTGAAACTGAACTTTATAAATGGTCAAGGGTAACACCATAAGTGGAGACCAAGTCCAAAGTATGCCCAGCAGTATGAGTAGGCCCTGATACATGTTGAACAAAGTTCAAAGGGACTCCTTAGTGGTACTGTCTGATGGGTCCTCTGCATGAATGTTAAAGTCACCAACAATGATGACCTTGCCCAACTTAATAGTTAAAAATTCTTAAAAGTCTGACAGAAAAGATGCAGGAGACCCAGGTGGATGATAAATTAAACACAATACATGGGTTTATCTCGTTCAGTTCTGATCATAATCATCTTGCAAGCGCTGCATTAAAGACATCGTCTGTCATAAAAATGTCTTTTTAAACATTACAGCTGTTCCACTACCTCGTCCAGAGATCCCAGATGCACAGAGAAATGAACAGTCTAAAGGACATAGTTCTAAACGATGTGACACTTCATTCTCACGCTGCCACGTCTCAGAGATAAACATAAAATCAAGCTTCTCTGTACAGAACAGAAGTCATTTAAAATATAAGACTTGCCAACAAGTCTTTGAACGGGCATTAATTATCATCATTTTAACACTGAGACCCAATGGGGCAGATGTAGAAGGGCCTGGAACAGAGTCCGGACTATGGAGTAAGCTGCACACCAAGTCAGGGTTCTTGCCATGATGAGCCCTGGCTTTCCAATCTTTTAAATGACAGCCCGGGTGTTAAACACATGGGGGCATGGAGATTAGTCCAGTCCCAACAAGTCTCAGGTGAATCTGCCCTGCAGCAGGTCTCTTTCTCTCCAAAGCCGTCAAAGCAGCACCAGGAAACCGGCTCTCTTCCCCCGGCTTCCTCTGACGGGGCCTCTTGGGGGTCGCACCATGCTCAAGCGTCAGTGTAAAAACAACCTTGTTTCGCTGACTCTGAAAATTACCCATTGCAGATGTGATCACCAGTGATGCAGGACAAAATAGTAGCAGAAATATTTACACAACATGTAAAATAAACAAAGACACGGACAGAGGCTGAGGTACAGCCAAACACAGGCACCATCTTGCCTGTCTTTGGAGCTAACCAAACACAACATATCCATGATAGTCATGAAGGAGACATATCAGTTCTGGTTTCAGAGCTGTTTACATTATAGATATGTTTACCCCCGCCCCCCTCCCCACCCAAGAAAAAAAAAAAAAAAGACAAAGAAAGAAG
>VVHJ01060147.1:0-12026 GCA_015107715.1 Tylochromis polylepis | reverse complement strand
AGACAAAGAAAGATGGCTGACTTCTAACCCTGCAAGCTTTAATGTCTTATTGCAACTATTCACTTCAGTCCAAATGAGTTACTTGAGCAGTAATAGATGTATCTGTGTCAGGGGCCATCAGTCATATAATTGATGATGAATGCTGTAAGAAATTTGTCATAGTTTGTGATGACACATGTCTAAAGTATGAAAATACGTGTTATATATTCATGTTAAAATTTGTCCAGGTGATGGGCGGATATCTGAGGTCTAAATATCTCATTTTTGATTTTCCAGCAGTTGTGGCAAAGAGTTGCACAAACAAAAAAGAAACAATTGTGTTGTGTATTTTTTACAACTTTACAGACACTGTTGTAAATCTAGCAGAAATTTTAAAAGTCCATGTTGACAGAGACGCATTAATTGTTTTTATAAAACTGAACCAAAAAACAAGCCCTAATCATCAGACGTATCTAGGTCAGTAAAGGTTAAATAATAAATCAAATCACTCATATTAAATTTGGAAAAATGTATACAGCATTATAATCCTTCAACATGACCATCACACACTGAAAACCACTGATGTATAAAGTTAGTCAGTCACTCCAAGCATAACTGAGCAGCTAAAATCAGATTCAGTTTATTCCTTTGCAACTCAAACTGTGAGGACTCATTAATGTTGCAGCAGCTGTATGTCTCTCAATCCCTCACAAATACTTTCATAGCCTCCAACTTACCATCTAAATCATATTAACACAAACACTCAAAATACTGAAGCTGAAGAAAAATGAATTGTTGAATGAACCAAAGGATCAGCTTTGCTGATGTTTTTTCAGCATGTGGCAGAAGTTTGTCCTGAAAGTAGCACACTCCAGTACAGCCTTCACATCATGCATGATTACATTTTCTTTTATGCAGATATAGCACAAACATATGATAAATTATGTTATCATTTTTGTCTTTGTTGCGTATCTCTTGTGAAACATACTACATTAGAATAAATGTAAGTAAATTTAAGCATTCAATGTAATTCCTCGTTTAACCTCAAATGATCATGTTTTTTCAGAGCTGGTGTCCTTCACTCTGATTCTGTCATCAGCTGTAACATCACACCGACGTTAACAGTCAACAGGACACAAAGACTTACAACTTATAAAAAATTCTGTTAATTTTGAATGTTCAAAAGAAATTGTATTGCTACCCTCCGTTTTATGGCTTTTCTTTATCACTGTTTACATTGTAGATTCTCACTGAAGGGATCAAACTATGAATGAACACAGATGGAGTTATGCAGTAAACAAAAACATGTGAAATAACTCCAAACAGGTTTTATATTTTAGATTCTTCGTAACAGCCACCCTTTGCTGTGATCACTGCTTTGCACACTCTTGGCGTTCTCTCCATGAGCTTCATGAGGTCGTCACTGAAATGGTTTCCAACAGTCTTGAAGGAGTTCCCAGAGATGAGCCATAATGTTCTATTTAACTAATATTTCACTGAGTCCATAAAAAGTCACTGTTTTAAAACTGTTTTCTGATTTCATGATGTTTGATAAAATAACATGAAGATAAAGTAGTCTCTACTTAGTAGTACATATTTGCTAGCCTAACCTGTCATCTGTAAATATGTCAAAAATATACTAATCTCTATGGTACGGCTAGCATATGTTGTTCCATGTTCTGCTTTTGCAGTAAAAAAACCCTAAACGGCCTATCAGAGCGAACAGGGTTTCATGAACACTGACTGTTACTCCGGAAGCTGCCGTCTGTGTCGTGGATGTATGAAAAGGAAGCCTCTGCACTGTTGGCTCAGCATCTTTAGCTGTAAACATGGCACAATTAATTTTGAATCCATTCAGAACCACAGATGAATCATGTCAGACAAGAAGTTTTGACTTTAAGGCCATATTTCAGCTCTTCTTAATGAACCCATGGTCAGGTGTTACTTTGTCGTCCATTATCTAAAGCTTTATGAAGGCTGTCTAAGCAGGACATTTTTATATGTTCTGTAGTAAAATGTCTTGATGCATGCTAAATCATTCAGGTAAGGAAATCCCAAAAAGTTGATTCTGTTCATCACTTCTTCAGTCTCAGCTGACTGCAGGTTTCCAGCCTTATAAACAGCACATTTACACAATGACTGGAACCAGCCCACTGGAGACCAATAGGCTGTGAGGTCAGTTCCTTGATCATCAAAATGCAAAATCTCATGATCATTGATCATGGTCTTTCCCTTTTCACGTAAATGGCCTCCTTGACTCCCCGCTCAAACCAGCGTTCCTCCCTGTCCAGGATGTGTACGTCCTCATCATTGAAAGAGTGTCCACTGGCCTGTAGGTGTAAATAGACTGCAGAGTCCTGGCCTGAAGAAGTCACTGGATGAGTGACGAAACATCTCTCCCACTGTAAACGCTACGTCCAGATGAACACAATCAACTTTTTGGGATCTGTAGTAAAATGTATGTCATTGATGTGATTCTGTGCATCACTGGCTGCCTTTCATGTCCACAGTTTGCTTCAGTCTGCACTGTTTTTCTCAAAAGAGCTTTCATATATAAGAAATCTCTTTCTGTCTTCAAAACCTAAAACGTTTTACTGTCACACTGTAACTGCTAATACACTTATACATACATTTCAGGTTCAGTCTTAGGAGTTAGATGTTCTGAGTTAACACCAGAAAATCAGATAGCAGTGTCAAAACCATGCCAGCAATAGCACCTATAATTATACATGCCCTTAGCCTGTTGGCCTTTTCTGCCACGCTTTAATCACAGATCGTCTGTGCCGATTTAAATTAGGTTGTTTTTTTGCCTCAGAAATTACTAGAATGAACATCATCATTATCCCATTTCACCTCTAAATCACTTTCTCTCCCCCCGACCGCACTCAAAACAGCTGCAGCCTCTGGAAAGTGGTAAAACAGTACTTAGGTTTTAAATTAGTGGCTTTACTGAAGGAATGACTTTGTGTTATTTTAACAAACGGCCAGGCCAGCAGTTTCGGGTGGGACAGAGGGTCGACAATATGGAGATTATTTTTTATTTTACAATAAGTATATGAGAAACAAATGTAAACTTTAAATCATAAAACGCGAGCACCAGTTAAGGTTTCAGTTTCAGCTGGAAAAGACAGATAAAGAAAGAAAATGTTTTTGCAGAAATTTCTTTTCATGATTTCAAATGCTGGAGCTGTTTCATCCCTGTTAACAATTTGTTTTAATTTCTTCCAGCTGAGCAGATCCTTGGGTTCTGCTTTGCATTGGGATCTATCAACAAGATGAAAATCAAACAAACTCAGTCTGCACATTAATCTCTGAGTGTTTTTAATTCTGTAAACCTGGCAAGAATTAAGATGGAGAACAAGATCAGCACTCAGTTTTATAGAAAATTCTGTAAATTATTTTTTTAAAAATCATATTTTTCCACTTCTTGTCTGAATCACTTTCTCTGTGAAACAGCCACAGCAGAAAATGTTGGACTTTGACTTAATTGGAGGTTTGCATGTTTTCACAGCGCTCAGTGCCGTGCAGATCTATCTCTAAATGTGGACCTTGTATTTGCATGAAGACAGCAACAATGTGTTTGCTGAATAATGACGACGGAAAAGCAACAGGAGAAATACCCCAAATAAATCCCTTTATCTGGAAGAGCCAAATCAAACATGTAGGGTTACCCCCTGAGAAGAGGAGCTGAAGGTACAGCCAAATGTCTAAGGAGCTTGGAAAGAAAAGCGTCCGGACTTCTTTAAGTTTAAGTTTAACTTATCCATGACCATGACCTGGATGACTGAGAACCTTCATAGACACACAGCCAAATGTGTTTGTTTCGTAAAGCAAAGTCTGAACATTTGTTTTAATGAAACCATGTTTGACACGCACAAGGCTCAATCGTAACTGGACTTGCTGTTGCAGAATTTTCTAACACATTTCTAACCCCCTAACCCTAACAATGTCTTTATACCTGCTCATAGCTGTCTAATCCAATATGAACAACTCTATCAACTATGAAAACAAAGCCTCTCTATGCTGGTTGTGCCCTATGCAATGCTGAAAAAAAGCATTCCTTTTTTCACGCCCCGTATGGTTGTAACATTCATTTATGTGGAAGGACAGGGAGACACTATCAGGACAAATGTTTGGCTTGGCTGGATGAAGCTGTGAGCAGAATGTCCTGTGGCTCGTTACTGAATGTCTCAAGCCAAGCCATCAGTAATGAAACGAAGAAGAAACTAACTGAGCTGTTGTTAGTGCGATGCACTGGAGCCAAGAATAGTAAAGTTTTACAGTGAGCTGAGTTTGCATCGTTCTAGGTCTAGTCATATTTTTACACAGAAGAACTTCTACAGTGAAAACGTCTACCAAATGTCTAACCATTATGATAAATTATGAGTTTCTACTAGAGTTGTGTATCATTGTGCCTCATTGATCTGGATTACAGATCAGAAAAAAACCCATTTGTAAGAGCTAACCCATGATAGTGTTGGTGGCAGATTCCTCTACTCTAGGTAGAGTGTGTTGGTCATTGTTAAAATGAACTGATTAATAAATTGAATTGTCGTTTGCAATGTAGTGCACTATTAGCAGATCAATTTATGAGAAGAGCCTTCCACACCCATCTGCCTTTTTTTGTGACTGCAGCATCATACGTAAGGAGCAAATGTGGCCTTTTGTTCTTTCAAAACACCCTAACCCTTCCCAGAGAGCCAAAACACACAGTGTTTAGCTGATTTTAAGTTAGCGGTTAAAAGTGATGGAGATGGTCTTGTTACAGTTCTTAGCAGACAACAGGCATCCCATGGAGCAGGGTGCTACTTATTTTATCATCACAGATGCTCAGTGTGCTTTAATTAATGATCATGGTAAACCACAAATGACTAGAACCAACATTATAATTGTCACTTCACAAGTAAATCATTTTCTCTTCTCCCTGAAAACAACTGCAACCCAAAGCAGTGGCTCACTAAGTGGACTGCGGTACGGTGGATAGTACTTAACTTTTAGATGAGTGGCTTTGCTGTAGGACTGAAGATGTTTTTCACTGCTTCATGAGACATGTCCTGCAGATTCCTTAAAGCTGCTGTGGCTTCACAGTTGCGAGTGTAAAGCTCTCTGAATGGAGAAACAAGTGCAAATATCCAATTACTGCATAAAGACTGGGTCTTGAACTTGAAAGGCTCAGTGCAGTGAACAGTGTTGGTTTTTACAGTCTTTTGTGGTTGAAAGAGTGACACGTGAAGCTTCTGCTGCTTGCTAACCCTCCCCTGAGCTACGAATAGAAACCAAAATATGTGAGTGTACATACAAATAGCCGAAATTTGTGTCCTTCGATGGAGTTCATCTTTAGGGATAGTTTGAGAAGCAAATTCAGAAGAAGACACACATCTGAGAATGTTTTTAATAAGGTACAGAGATGAACAAAAGACTAGCCTACAGGTATCAGATTACCTGTGTCCCTTAAAATCTACAGAGCCCAGAAAATGAAAGCTCTGAAAGAATTAGTGAGATCCACATTCAACTGTCTTCAGTAAAAGAAACTCTTTATTATTATCACTGTGATCTTTATATAATCACCTTACTGTCAGAAAACCACAACTCATAATGAATCTGTTAATGTAATATGCAGCCGAAAAAAGACAAAACACTTCAAAGGTGCTCTGTTATAATCACACCAAACTCAGCTTAGAGAGGAACATGTGTCAGACTCAGCTTTACTGTCATTCAACCACTGACAGGATATGAAGGAAACAAAGATTCAGCAGATAAACCTGTACAAGTATTTAGAATAAATAGTAACATCATCTTAAAAGCTAAGTACTGAATATAATAAAATAACAATAATGACCCTTAATAAATAAATATACAATATTCACCACTGTGTGGCAGGGCAGTGGCTTAAGATCTTAGTGCTCCGTGCATAAACACATATATGTACATAAATACATGCATACACACATCTGTATATGTATATATCTATAAACACAGTAAGACATGTTACTGAGGTGAAAGGTGTTTGGTGTTTGATACTGAGAGTTAGTATGAAACTGACAGATCTGGCATTAAAATGTTAGGGTGAGCTCCTATCAGCAGGACAAGTTAGGGAAATGAAAATATCAAGACTTGTGATTGGAGGCTTGAACTCAAACAAATAAATGTGCAGTTTAGGAAAAACAAGGGAAAGATCTGACCTGATGGTGTTTCTTTTATATTTACATAGTTTGCTATCAAGATCAAAGTTGGTCTAGCTTAACATCCATTCCTTATCATTCTCAGGCCATCCCAATCCTTATCACCCCCCTCCTCCTCATTACACCCAGCTTGTGTTTGAGTGTGTCACAGGCTGATAGCATTGACTTCAGGAATCACTCCATCTCATTCAGCAGTTCCCACAGGCTCACCACAAAAGAAAAAAAAAATACACACTTTACACTGACCACAAAAGAAAAAAATAGACTTCACTCACACCACGAAAAGAAAAAAACTCAACTCTTTATCTTCCCCAGCTGAGCCAAACAATCCAAAGTTTGACTTGTTTCACCACCACCTCCCTTTAGTTTGTTTCTTGGGTACAGTGTAGTCCTGGTCTGCCTCTTTCTTTTGTTCAGAAACACATCTTTGATGGGCATATTTGATCGCTGCCGGAAATGAACACAAGGCAGAAAAATGTGGGGAGTTTACAGAGTGCTGTTGTTAGCACAGTATAATAGAGAAAAATGGAAGAAAAACGATAAGTGGAAATGTACAGACTAAACAGGCCTAGAGTGTGTTCGTGAAACAAAGCTGAAGTACGTGAAACATTGCACAGTCTCACTGCTTCTGTTTGCACGTGTACGTGTGAAAGCTTTCATGGAGGATTTTCAACCAACTACAGGACATTACAAAAATTTAAAAGACTAAAAAGTTTGAAAGTGTGTGTCAAACATTCAAGGTTTATTTCCAAAGATGTTCAAGTTTGTTTGTGCTGGTATAGTAAAAAATATCAAGTTTAAAAAAAAGTGTTGCCAGTGACTTTAATCTACTAAAAACTCCAAGAGCCAAATTTATTATTGGCCTGTGAGGACTGTTCACACACTGAAAGCAACATGTGGTAGGTAAAGTAATTGTTGCTTAGTGTTGCTCTTAATGTTCTCTGGTTTTGCAGGGACACTGTATGTGTCAAAGAGTCATCTGAGAAGAGGCATCAACGTGACAACAGAACAGCTCCGTTTTAATTTGTTTGTTTAAAACTGTCCTAAATGTAACCGAACAACAAAGACAAATCAAACTTAAGTGTAGATTAATACAAAAGAAAGCCTACATTAGGTGTGACCTATAGGTGACTTGAGACAGCTTATTGCTTTTTATGACTAAAGTTATGCAATTACTTTACCCTAAATAATTACCTACATAGCAATTTAGCCTGATAGCACCTTCAGCTAACTAGCGCTTTGCATCAGTTAAAGCTTCAGCTGCCCTTTATCCTCTGTTTTTGAATTCCCATGCAGTTGTACCATTTTTAAAATTAGCTTTGTGTTCAGAATCAACATCAAGCGGTTTGCTTTTTAAAGTTGTACCTTTTGCTTTAGATGGTAGACTGTACTGCTTATTTGGAAAATAAAATTTACATAAATGGCTGAATTGATTGTTCATTACTTTGGATGAATGGAGAATATTGATCTTTATTTATAAAGAATTACCACAGGAATGTAATGTACTTTGAAAATGTAAAAACGGGCTGATAGGTCAGTCTGAAGGAATGAATGTGAGGGAAGCCAAAAACATGCAGCTCACAACAATGCAGAGTGGGGTTTCAAAGAATTCTCACTCGTAATTTTAAAGGTTCTTCTTTCTGAAAATAGTTCAGACTTACTGGGTGTGCAGTGTCAGCAGACTGTGAAATATGACTGTTACAGTCAGACTGTTTACTGCAGGCTTGACAGCATTCATATTTTACTAGATAACCCACTTTTTAATAAAGACAAAGCGCCCTGTAATGTAAATGCAGTCTTTCATTTACACCACAGACACTATGGTATGTAGGTATTTTATTATCCTAGAGTCAGTGGTTCTGAGACATGTTTATAAGCTTAGACTGCTTCTTTCTGTTTGTGACAAACAGTGGTAAAAAAAATTAAAATTAAAAATTAAAGACAGGTCCTCCATTTAAGGTTTTCAGTATTTTTATGTGATTATGTCAAATCATGTATCAGAGTTTTATCTTTAGTCTTTGCAGTAATCTATTTTGGCCTGTAACATTGTATGTCTTTAATGCACTCTGAGGTGATAAAAAAATGGTATCCCTAAGCAGTTTATTAACACTTTAGCTAAATCAGTTGTATCAGTTGAGTGTTTAGATGTTATTTTGTTTTTCACAGTTGACAGAGATTTTGTAATTATTCTAATTATAACAGGAGGGTGATGTAGACCAGTCTTTGTGAACAGGTAACATCGTGTGTGTGAATCATGCATGTTTCGGGTCTCAGAACATCAGACACCCTCACCTGGGTGTCTGATGTTGTGCCCGGCCCGGTTTCACCCCCACAGAGCCCAGCACCTCCAAGCACCAGAAGCTCCAGCCCTAGGTAGAGTAGTCCAAAAAGCACGGGTGATTTGGTCCCCAGTAAGCAGAGAGAGTGGCGTCAATTTGGGGAGGATGCTGCCAGCGTTATACCTAACATGTGGAAGGGGCACGACAGCAGCTTTGGAGCAGAGAGATTCGACCTGAAAAAGACTGACAGAGCACCCTACTGCATGAACCGCAGAGCAGCAAAAAAGCTGTGGCAAGAATTCTTGACTCTCACAAAAAGGTACAAGGGTGCAGAAGAAGATGAGAAAACACTACTTGCTGAGCTCCGGAACATCTTCAGGAAGAAACTTATGACCCTGTCGAGTGCAGACTAGCACAGGAGAAGGGGCAAGGAGAGAGCTAGGACATGGGCTCCCTTTATTGCAAACCCATTTGGGCTTACAAGGGAGTGTCTTGGCAGCAATCGTACTGGATGGCTAACATGTTCAAAAGAGGAAGTAGATCAGTTCCTCCACACCACTGTTATGACCCATAACACCACCCTGCATGACCCCATGAGAGACCAGGAATTGGAGCACCAGCAGGCTCTTATTAACCAGCCGACTCCAGAAGCTGACTTCGACATGAGGGAGCTCAGTCTGAAGGAGATGCAGGAGGTGGTGAGAGCTGCCAGAGCCAGTTCAGCCCTGGGACCAAGTGGGGTTCCTTACAAGGTGTATAAACGCTGCCCTGAGCTACTCAAGCTTCTAACTGCTATGTACAATCTGGCGCAGGATACTCTACAAGCATTGAGCAATTTAGATCCATCTCACTCCTCAAGTTGAAGGTAAGATCTTCTTTAGCATCCTGTGCTGGCGGCTGACTGACTTCTTGCTCAAGAACATGTACATTGACACCTCTGTGCAGAAGGGAGGATCCCCAGGGATGCCAGGATGGAGACACCCTGGTGTAGTGACCCAGCTCTTCAGGGAGGCTCACGAGGGAAAAGGAGATCTGGTGGTGCTGTGGCTGGATTTGAACAACGCATACGGGTCAATACCACACAAACTGGTAGAAGCTGCACTAATCCAGCACCACATTCCCAGCAAGATCAAACCTAAATTATTATAACAACTTCAGTTTGGGAGTCACTTCTGGGTTTGTAACCTCGGCTTGGCATCAACTGGGGGAGTGCATCATCACTGGATGCACGCTCGCTATCATCCTATTTGCCCTTGCAATGAGCATGGTAGTTTAAGCTGCAGAGGTGGAGTGCAGAGGCCCATTAATGAAATCTTGTGCACGACAGCCTCCCATTAGAGCCTATATGGATGACTTCACAGTCACCACATCCTCTGAATCAGGGGCCAGATGGATACTCCAAGGGCTAGAGAGGCTCATCAAGTGGGCAAGAATGAGCTTTAAGCCTGACAAATCCTTGTGCTATCACTTGTGCTGAAGAAAGGAAGAGTTTTGGACAAGTAATACTTTGTTCTGGATGGCACCAAGATTCCATCCATCAATGAAAAGCCTGTCAAAAACCTCAGGAAACTTTTTGACCACAGCCTCAGAAATGCGGTATCAATCCAAACGTCCATCAAAGAGCTGGAGTTGTGGCTCAGCAGAGTTGATAAGTCAGAACTGCCAGGGAAGTTTAAGTCCTGGATATACCAACACAGCATTCTACCCCTCTGCTGGTCTATGATGTGCCCATCACATCAGTAGAGATAATGGAGAGGAGGACACTTTCATAGATGGCTAGGCTTACCCCACAGCCTGAGCAGTGCAGCTCTATATGGGAAGAATAACATCCTACAACTTCCATTTAACAGGATCATGGAAGAGTTCAAAGTTACCCGTAATAGAGAAGCACAGCAGTATAGAGACTCCAGCAACTCCAAAATTTCAGCTGCTGGCACTGAAATCTGCACTGGCAGAAAGTGTAGTGTCACTAGGGTGCTAGAGACTGCAGAAGCCAGACTGAGGCACATGGCCCTCGTGGGAACAACGGCAATGGGAAGATCAGGCTTGGGGAGCTTCCCAAAAATTCAGTATTACAAGGCCCATGGCAAGGAGAAGTGACTGCTTGTCCAGGTTGAAGTGAGACCAGCAGTAGATGTAGGAAACTGTAGGAACTAACGAGCAGGATGGCAGGTATGAGGCAGCAGGGAAGTGCAAGGCAGATGTGGGTCACATGGACGGACATCTGGCGAGCAGAGCCCTAACGCAAGTTCCTCATCCAAGCTGTATATGACATCTTACCAAACCCCTCAAACCTCCAGCTGTGGGGCAAGTCTGACTCACCATCCTGTCCACTCTGCTCTGGGAGAGGGACACTTAAACTCATCCTCAGCAGATGTCTAAAGGCACTAGGGGATGGCCGCTACCACTGGCACCATGACCAGGTGCTGAGAGTAGTTGCTGAGAACATCGCCTCAGCGATAAAAGCGAGCAAAAACCAGCCTTACGGCCCCCCCTAGAAAGCAGGTAACCTTCGTCAAGGCAGGGGAGCAGCTTAAACAAAAACCCACAGCCGCTGCAGGCCTACTTCTTCACCGCACAGGATTGGCAGCTAATGTGGATCTTGGCAAGCAACTGAAGTTTCCAGCACAAATCGCAGAAACATTTTTGCTCCCCAATACCGTAATTCTATCAGAGGCCTCTAAACAGGTAGTCCTAATGGAATTGACTGTTCCCTGGGAAGACCGCATAGAGGAGGCATTCGAGAGGAAGTACCAGGGTCTTCTGAACAGCCATCCAGACTGCACCAGAGGCAGCAGAGAGAGCTTTCAGGTGGCTGTGGATCAAGAGGAGTGATCTGTGGCCTAATGCTGCTGGGGCACAAGTCGGGGCCTGATCAACCCTGGCTGGGTCACCTGGGTAAAGGTGTCTGATGTAGTGATACCCAAAACACCCTATGAACCCAGGATACATCAGTGCTGATGCATCCATCGCCTGTATCTTTCACCATCATCATCTTACTTTTCCCTTTGTCACATCACACTGCCTGTCCTGAGTGGCGTGACTTAAAACAAAGTTCAACATATCCAGGTTTTCTTTGTGGTAGCTCAGTCAACAAAACCTAAACCCCAGTCAGCGATAACAGGTATCACCATGGTGGTTATCACCTTTCTTTGTTAAACCAGGCTTTCAATTCAATTAAATTCTATTTTATTTATATAGCGCCAAATCACAACAATAGTCGCCTCAAGGCGCTTAATATTTGTACAGTAGATCGTACAATAACAGATACAGAGAAAACCCAACAATCATATGACCCCCTATGAACAAGCACTTTGGCGACAGTGGGAAGGAAAAACTCCCTTTAACAGGAAGAAACCTCCGGCAGAACCAGGCTCAGGGAGGGGCGGCCATCTGCTGCGACTGGTTGGGGTGAGAGAAGAAAGACAGGATAAAGACATGCTGTGGAGGAGAGCCAGAGATTAATAACAGATAAGGTTCAATGCAGAGAGGTCTATTAACACATAGTGAGTGAGAAAGGTGACTGGAAAAGAAAAACTCAATGCATCATGGGAATCCCCCGGCAGCCTACGTCTATTGCAGCATA
>VVHJ01060145.1:0-14827 GCA_015107715.1 Tylochromis polylepis | reverse complement strand
TTCGGTTAGCCATTCTGGGTGTCTCTCATCGACTAGCAGCTGGTTCATTTGTGCTGTTAGATGCTCATGGAGTGCAGTCAGCTTCTTTAGCCAGTAGGTGTGAACCATGTCAGGGCTTGGTGCTGTCCAACTCTTCATACTGGAGACCCTTAATTGGATGTCTGCCACTGTGATCATTATTGGTCCCTGTTCAGGGAGGTTGCTGTGGTCTGCTCTCAGATCCACTAGCCACTGAGCATTGCTGTTATGGGCTGTGTCCTTCTCCCATATGCTCTTCCAGTATTGATCTGTCTCCAGCTTTGGTGGTGCTGTTCTCATATTGTTCCCCTGCCACTGAGAGTACACCTTGGCTGGTTCTGTGGAGAACAGCTGGTTTATTCTCCTGCCTTCTATCTCTCTGGTATACCTCTTCAAATGGCTGGCCAAGGCTGTGAGTCTTTGCTTGGCAGTCTCCAAGGCCTCAGGTATGGATAGCTTGCTGTACTTCTTAGGCACCTTCTTTGTTGCACCTTTCTGCAGCTCCGATATTTGGCTCCTCCTCCCTCCATGCTACCTTGATCTCGGCCCCTAGTCTCCTTCTCCACGGAGGCTCCTTGTGGCTGTACAACTTATAGTCAAGCATCTCGCTGATCACTTCTGCCATAGTGTAAATCAGCTGGTTGGTCTCAGTATTTGTCGCGGTAGGTATTGTCCATAGCGCTGTATTTACATCATCTAATAGATCTTCAGAGGGTACTTCACATAGTCTCACTAACTGGCTATGGAGGATCCAGGTACCTGGATCCTCTGTAGCCGGTATATATATATATATATATATATATATATATATATATATGAGAGAGAGAGAGAGAGGGGTTTGTGTATTTGTATTTGCTCCATACTGCATTAGTGTGTAATACTTTTTTGCAAGGATATGATCCCTGTCTGAGCCCCCACCGACTGTTCTCAACGCTTGCTGCTGCAAGCTTAATTAGTAGAAGATGATCACAAATGATAACTCTGTTCCAAGTACAGCTGTGATTTAAAATGTTTAATCACACCCTAATGCGATTACTATGGTGTGCAATTATAATGTTTTGGACATCAAGATAAACTTATTATGGCATGTTTCAAGTGATGTGCCTCTCATCTTAGCCCTATATGCATATCTGATGGAGTAGCTACTGATTTACCTTGTTTGATCTCAGAAAGCTTGAGTTCTGTAGTTGCTGGTTGAAGAAAATGTTTTCGTGAGCAAAAAAGGTAATCGTCGTGGAAGATAATGCAAAACTGGATACAGATATAGATGATTTTCTGTACATATACTGAAGATAGAAAAATCCTGTTCTGACACAGGCAGAAGCTCTAGGAGGGGACACAAGCAGACAACAGCAAAAGAACATCCTAACAATCTGCTACATTTCAGCAGTGTTCAATGTTTTACACAGCAGATGACAGTAAATCAAATCCAATGTTTCCTTTTTTTCCTGATATTTCCTTCTTTTTTCCTTTTTATTTAAACCTTCCCCTGCTGTTTGTCCTTTGTCTCTCCCATCTGTGTCCAACATGATGTTGAGACAAGCTGTCAAAAAGGTCTGCTCCCACCACAGAATCTGACTAAACATAAGGATCACATTTTTTTTTATTTTAAGCTGGAAAAAAAAGCATCAAAAGACTGGCACAGTTGTTCATTATACTATAAATTGGTGTGAATAGTTTTTTCTTTCTTTTTCTTTTCAGTTGTTGTAGGTGCATCAACTGTAGAAGTAAAGGAGAGAAAAATGTTGTTCCAGTTAGAAGGTAATTCTCCTATTTAAATTACAAAACATGCCTGCAGGTTTTAGTTTTTAATTCTCTCTGTGGAATAATTTGCAGCTGAAACACATTCATCAGCAATAATATCCACACTTGCAGGAAAATAATGGAATATATTACAAAATATTTTCATTAAGTTGCCAGTACTGGGGCAGGAACAGAAGGCTGCCTGAACAAATGACTCTGTACCAGGTTTCCATTCCTCCTTTAAGGATAATTTTCTCTCTCTATCTATCTATCTATCTATCTATAGTGCAAGAAAGCAATTAACACTTCACAATTGTTTAGAATTTGTACAATTGTTGTTTACAAATGGAAACTAAATCTATTATCAGAGAATCAAGAAAAATACTCAATAACAAAAGATCATAAACTTACCCAGTTTTGACATCCTGAAACTGGAGAGAGCCTCACAAACCACATATCCATTTTCAAACAGCTTACTGAAATGATCATAATATCCTTTTATATATTTTATTGTATTGTGGAAATTACACAGTATAGTATGCTATACTTTATTATTCTGTTATCTACTTTTCTGCTCTTGTGTGTGTCACGGCGGGGTACGCCAGCGTGTTTTTGTAAACAGGACCCAAAAGCAGATGCTGGAAGAGGTACTGCAGGTTTCAACAAAAACGAGCCTTTATTTGGGCTGATGGAAGAAGTTAACAAGTAAATTAAACTATGAAAAAACTGTGACAACTATGGTGAGCATAACAGAAGACCTGACAATGACTGAATGGAAACACACAGACTAAATACACACAAGGGGTGATCAAGGGGAGTGGAAGCACATGAGGAAACAGCTGACAGAAATGAACATAATGACACCACAGGGGTAAGTAACACTTAAACACATTGAACACCAGACTTTCAAAATAAAACAGGAAACATGGAGACGTAAACATGACAACACAAGCTTGACAATACAAACCTAAAATCCTAAATGAGAATAATACAAGAACTTATACTAAGAGGCTCCAAAAACACAGAATAAACTCAAAAACGCTGGGTCAGAGACCCAGCCCGTGACAGTGTATGCTGTTATGGTTGTCTGTATATATTAGTTATACTTACTTTTAGTGTCCTAAAAGTTAGGACACTTTGTAAAATGTAACTATAAAACAGAATACACTGACCACATAATGATCACATAAACCCATATTGTTTTCACAATCAAACACAGGAAACATCATTTTGAATCATTTTGGATTTGATGTACGAAAAAAATCTCTAAAAAGTTGGGACAGTTCTACATTTACCATTGTGTTGCATCCCTCATTTTTACACCACTCTGTAAATGTCTGGGAACTGAAGTGACCAGTTGCTGTACTTTTGGGAAAAGAATGTTGTCCCATTGCTTTCTAGAAGCTTCTACTATGAAGCCATACTGTTGTAATAAATGCAGTATGTTGTTTAGCATTGTCTTGCTGAAATATCCAAGCCCTTCCCTGAAAAAGCCCTCTTCTGGATGGGAGGATATGTCACTTTAACACTAATGGTGCTTTCTGAGATGTTCAAGCTGCTAATCTCATAGGCACTAATGCACCCACTTACCATCAAAGGTGCAGGCTTTTGAATTGAGCGCTGATAACAAACCAGATGGTTCCTTTCCTCATTATATTTTCCTAAAAAAAAGAAAACCAATCAAATTTCAATTTGTCTGACAGCAGAACAGTTTTCCACTTTCCAGACATGCTTTTCTGGGCCAAACGTCATTTAAAATGGTGCTTTTAACCAGTCGTCACGTACCATATCAGATATTGTTTTTTTATGGTTAGGCTGGAAGTGCTAAAAGAAGTTAGCATCACTTTGGCTAGTGAAATTAAGCTGTGTTTATCATTTTTACCTGTTAAACAAATGGTCTTGGAGGCAAATAAAGAGCAATGTACATTTGGAGAGAGTGCAGAATCGCAGAGAAAAACAGTTAAACAGGCCGTTAATTCCTTCTGTCACAATAATGAAATGCTAAATGATCATGCAATGATACTTTTACTGCAGCACAGTGCCATTATTTTTTATTGCGTAATTCAATGTCTGTGGCAGTTTAATCAGCCATTAAGTGGCTTTGTTGTTGGACATCACGGAAACATCAGTTATGAAATGAAACAGTTTTATCTACAAAGCTTTTCATATTGTTTTATTATTTGTATTTGATTGTGACTGTTTTTTGTTGTTGTTGTTGTTGTTGTTGTTGTTGTTGTTTGTTTTTCTACCTCTATGCTGGAAGGTGGTGCTGCTCAAACTGGTTATTGTGCTTTTCGCTGTTGACTTGCAGGTGGTGCCTGGTGATTGGTTTATACACTGTCAACTTGAAAAGGCCTTTAATGATACCAGAGCATCACACAGGACAAGACTGATGTGTATAGAACTTCAACATTTTCTATTATCAAGGAATATTTCCCCCGTTAAGATGTTAGGAATGCAGCCAGGTATTCTGACTATATGTTCCTTTGTTTTCTTTTGTGAACAGTGCTACGGTAGCTAGCTGTTAATATTTTAGTTTGTTTTCTGTGTTGGTACTTTTTCTTTCTTTTGCACCTCTATGCCTATTCTTCCTTCGTTAAAAATTAAATCAACTCTTTGTAATGCAACCATGTTGTGGCACGAGTCATCCTTAGGAATGGGAAAAGAAGGGAGTCCTTTTTTATGACATGCTCATATAAATCATAAATATTATGCTTAGTCTAGATTCTAGGCACTAGGTCACGTATAAGAAATGAAAGTCAGTCTGTTCCATTTTCCCCAGTGCTTTGTTGGACTGCTTCTATAGATACGTTGACTTATGTCAGCTCTATAGACTATAGAGCTATAGACCTTTTCTTTGTGTTTTTTGTATTTATGTTTTTTATAGCATGGCACAATGGAGATCAGTTTAGGTAGTTTTGCAAGAAACCCCACATTGCAACAGCAAATTCCAGGAAACTAAACATGGTGCTAACTAAATGTGATGCTCCACTACCATGCATCAAAGGAACAGCTCGTGGTTTAAGGCGCATGCGGAAAGGCGTTTGTTTTGCAGGTCATCTACAGGAAAAGTACTAGGAGGCCATGTGGAGTTCTGGGATTGTGTGTCACCCATAACAACTACTCCCACTGATACTCCCATTACTTGTGTCACAGCCGCTCCCAAAGATACCCAGTAGGCCAGGGATGTCAGCTGAGGAGCTCTGGGGCTCATTAACAAATTGGTGGTGAAATATTGCACCTCAGGAGAGAGGTTTAGAGCTGGAACACCTCTCTAGTGCCACTAATATTCACAGCAAAGCCTGCATTCTTTCCGTGAAAACTTGAATGTGAAATCACATGTTGCACTGGTACCACTGTTCAAAGATTCAGATTTTTTAAAAAATGTTTTATTTTATGCACTGGAGTGTATTGCAGCTCTTTTTAACTAAATATTGTTTGGACTTAGAGTCTGAAGTGGTAGGGATAGTTCACAATATGCATGCCACCCTCACATTTGAGCAGAGCTTTAATTATGCTTTCAGGGCTATCGCATTCAAGACTTTGGCTTTTGCAAGAGTTTAAAACATGCTTACCATAATTCATTCCTGTTTATTTCAGTGAGTGGAAGGTTGTGGCTCTTGTCAATACTGCCATTCTGTCAGAGTTTACCATCATAAAAAGACAATTATTTTCCTTGTGTGATTTACAGTATCTCCAGTGGGTAAGAATTGCACTGCATTTATTGTCAACAATCTTGACACTTCATTACAGTTAGTCCTGTGCTGAAAATGACAGTTACACCATCTCTCATTAGCTAGCATAAAATTTGAAAGCTTTACCAAAACCAGACATTCATGATGCTTTTAAGCTTTTTAAATTTAGGAGATGGGGTACAGGATTTGCATTACAATTCCTAAATGTACTAGGAGGAAACGTTCTGTGACTTGATGTGGTACAGCCCTTTTATGGATCATTGTTGATTTTGGGACTTAGCGTATATACCACGCCACACAGTTACTCTTTCCACTGCCCTAGTGTTGCTCACAACATGAGCTGGTGTTAGAGATCAGATGTTGTTTTCATTTTCTAAAATTAATTACCTGGTGAACATGTTTCAGGCTACTGCCACGATTACTGAAAATCCTACATCTGGTGTGTTATGTGTTATGTCGAGCTTATGAACTTGGTGATTTTGCAATTTAAAAAAATTAAAACTGAACCTGTTTAGAAAACTTTTTTTTTGGCCATGCATTGCTTCTTTAAGGTGTTTTGAAAATTATAATTATATAATATTTAATTGTAATGACTTAATTTTGTTAATAATAGTTAGTAATTTTTGCTTCAAATGCTAACGTAGCAAACAATAAGGAGCCGTTTCTATTCGTTTTCTAACAAAAACAAGGGTGGTTAGCAGTACCAGCATGTTGCTACATTTTCAGGTGCCATTTAGTTGTGTTAGTTTGTTTGATTTCTTGAACCCCCAACTTTGACTTTCTAGTCTGCATTCAAACAAATTAAGAATAATATTTGTAATATGTATTATACAAAATAACTCCAAAGGAAAATGTATGTTTTGGAATTATGGTGCTAAGTCCACCAGGGAATGAGATGAGGACTATTGCTATCATATGTGACACTGTAGTGACTGTGGCGCTACCACCTTGCAATTCAGAGGAACAGAGATTGTGTGAGGACAAAATAAGCCTGAATGAATCTAAAACGAAGTGGGACAGGATGAGCTGTGAAATGACCAGCACGTCGGATCTGGGCTCGATCCATGATCCTTATCTGTTTTGGAACTCTGTGTTTATTAAGTCTGAGATGGATTTCTGTTCCATGAGATTTAACTTGAACTCAGTCAGTCACTGGGGTAACAGCTTGTGAACCTTCTTGCTGGCAGGTTTTCCTAAACTCTGAATTTCTTTCTGGTTCCTCCTGATGCTGCTCTTGAACCAACTGACTGACCAAATGTGCATTTGATTTTGTCATTTATAAAGTCGCAGTCAAAGTCACAGCAGAGCACACTGAAATCCTGGTTAAATGTTATTTCACTATTTTTGTGCATGTGCGTATTTTTATAATCAATCAGTAGTCAATGTAAGAGCGGAGGCAGTGATTGCATTGCAGATTTAATATCAGCTTAGAATAGAATTTATGGTCTTCATGTTTCTAACTCTGTGACTCTGCAAAGTAAGTGAGTGAAGCTGTCACCTAGATTCCTTGCCCTGGAATCATTTATCGTATTTTACCACAACAATCACTGTTAAAATGTATCTGTATAAAGCTTTAGAAATAGAAAATATGACTCAATACTAAATTCTACATGAACCAAATAATACAACATAGAGAGACAACAAGCAGTACAAAAAGGGGTTTGACTATAAAATAAGCTTTATTTCATGCTAACAGATATTTCATTTCCTTTTTTCTTCATGACCCCTTGAAGTGAATGTTTTTTGCTTGCCCAGCACCATAGGAAGGTCAGCGGTTCTGGTAAGAGTGAAGTGTCTTGGACAAAGACACTTGAGCAAGGCCACTGATGGATGATCCTATAATCAGAACCAAATTAATCCACTCATATATTTTGCACTGAAACTCTAGGACTCTTAAACTCCCAAGAGTCATAAAATATTATATTGCATTTTTTCACTTATTTCACATTGAAACATTTTGAATACTCTTGAATCTTGGAGTGGAAAATATTTTAAGAAGGAACAAGACATGACCTGATTATAAATTTTAGATGCGCTTGATGTCATGCATATCTAGTTGCAGGACTAAAACTTAGATTTAACGTATATTCATTAGACATAACATTATGATGACTGACAGGTGACATAAATAACAGTAATTATCTCTTCATCATGGCACCTGTTAGTGAGTGGGATATATTAGTGAGCAAGTGAACATTTTGTCCTCAAAGTTGATGGGTTAGAAGCAGGAAAAAACAGTACGCATAAGCATTTGAGCAAGTTTGACTAGGGCCAAATTCTGATGGCTGATGACTGGGTCAGACCATTTCCAAAACTGCAGCTTTTGTGGGGTGTTCCCGGTCTGCAGTGGTCAGTATCTCTCAAAGGTGGTTCAAAGAAGACACAGTGGTGAATTAGCGACAGGGTCATGGATGGCCAAGGCTCACTAATGTAGTTGGGGAGTGAAGTCTTGACAGTGTGGTCCAATCCAACTGTTAATCCTGCTTCTGAAAGATGTCAGATTATATAATGTATAACATTTTGTTTTGTGTGGGGCTGCATCACCTAGACCAGTCAAGGTGTCCATGTTGACTCCTGTCCACTGCCAAAAGTTGCCAACAATGGACATGTGAACAACAGAAATGCCACTGAGTAATGGAAGAAGGAAGGTGGCCTGGTCTGGTGAATCACATTTCCTTTTACATCTCATGAATGGCCGAATGCGTGGGCATCACTTACCTGGGAAACACCTGGTACTAGGATGCACTTTGGGAAATGTTCAGTTGAGAAACCTTGGCTCCTGCCATCCCCATGTGAATGTTACTTTGCCACGCACCACCTACATAGGCATTGTTGCAGACCAAGTACACCCTTTCATGGAAACGGTATTTCATGATGGCTGTGGCCTCTTTCAGACAAAGACAAAAAAAAAAAAAAAAATCCTGCAGAAATGTTGTGCTTCATAAAAAAGGTCACAAGCTCAGGTGGGATAAAGACACTTCAAAAATTTGAATTTTCCACATTTATTGCCCGTCTTATTATTAGGGAATCTATTTAGGATGAGAGCTAAATCAATATACCAGTTTTACTACAACATGGTTAAATAGTTAATAAACTGTTTGAACATCGCAAACCTACCCTGGACTATGTTCTGCATGTAAGTTTTAGCTTACTTCTGACACCAGCCTCCACTGTGCACAGGCCTTGGCCATCACTGGACCTTTTCCTTTGCACCAGCTAATATCACCACTACTGATAAGGTGTTTTGTCACGTTGATGTAAATATGCATCTTTATGGGGAAAGCTGTTCTTCAAACTGTCTCCTGTTATTAACTCAAAGATAATAATTATCATTGTTCTCTGGTAAGGCTGGAGTTTGTGAACACTGGCAGAAACACTTGGTCTGAGTACACCTCAGAGTTGATACAGATTATTGCAAAGATGCAGTAACAATTTATACAAAAGTCCTATGTCATTGAAAGTATATGTTCCCGAATGAGAAAAAAAAAGTCCTGAAAAAAACACCTTTTATAAAAAATGGCCTGTATTTTGTATAGCGCTTTACTTAGTCCTTAAGGACCCCAAAGCGCTTTACACATTCAGTCATCCACCCGTTCACGCACACATTCACACACTGAAAATAAAGATCAAAAGCCTTCCTTGATTCAAATTTGGCCATTCATATCTTCAAGGTCTTCTTCTTTGGTCATCCAGTTACTTTCCAGTGCTCATTGCTAAGGTGCAAGTGAAAAAGTTTGTCACTTTCAAAAAGAGCTCTGCCATGTTATTGACTTCATCAATCTTGAAACTGTTTTCTCTAAACTTGATTTACCTAGCAACTAAGCGTAATTAACTAAAAAAAAAACCAATATAGTTGGCAATTTATATGTAAAGGAGTATATCAAAATTAAACAGCAAATTAAACGGGTCATATTGAGGTAAGTCCCTTATTTTCCATCTCTGAATTCAAATATGCAGTAAGACTTACAATGTCTGTGCGCGTGATTATAAACCTCTGTCCACCTGCTATATTTCAGAGGGAAGGTGCACCGGCTGTTAACCACCCATGAATACAGATCAGCAGCTCGTTGTGATGTGGCTAGCGGTTTGTGATGCGTCTTATCGGAGAACTAACTCACTACATAATGAGTGATCCTTATCAGCCCAGCAAGAGCCACACAAGTTTGAGTGGAAGGCTTGTCTATGTTTAGTCTACTTAGTTGTCTATGACTATGAAGCTTCATATAAATCATCTAGGTGGTGCACAGTGTTTTGAAAAATGGAGCCTAATTCATGCAGAATATTTCATCCTTATCAGGGGAGGTAAGGTTGAGACACCATGACACCATGTGTAGATGTAGATATTGGAAATGAATGAGAGTGTGCACATTTGCAAATCCAGCTTATGATCTTTTTACCTTTTGTTCTATTAATCACCATGTGTCTGAACCCACTGGCTTCTTAATGATACAGTAATAGCCACTTATCGCATTATATAACTTATAATGACAGGTGATTCAAATCGTTTAACTCTCGGGGCAAACATGGACATTAGAATATAAAAATAGATCGGATAGAGGGGAAAGGTTTCAAGGAAGGCTTCAAGGAAGAAATTATCCAAACACTATAAATAAAAGCTAAGGTTAAGCAGCCTGTGGTACAAAGTAAAAGGCTTTTTTAGAGAGGATGAAGCAATGGCACTTGAAACCAATTTTGCTATTGGCTCGCACTATACCATGACAAAGAGTTTGCTCTCACATGGAAGTTTTATCCCACCGAGTGATGTGCAATGGGATGAAAGCCCAGCCAAGAGAAAGTAGGCCTTCAGATAGCAGCGGGCACAAAGGCATTATGGAGAAAAAATGTCAATTTGTATGTCTCGTTTCCATAAATAATATTCCACAAGTTTGTATTTATATCAAGAGCTTGGGAAAAAAACAGCTTTGTTGTTAAAGTGGAAATGTAAAGTGTGCAATTTACAAGGTAGCACATTCTCTGATAGTAGTTTGTGTCAGTAACATACAGCTGTGATCAAAAGTTTACATACACTCATAAGCTTTTAATTATTTTATTAATGATTTCTTTGAGCTGTTTGAGCTTTTCCAGGGTGGAATGATTATACCGATTATTTTGAATATCTGAATATTTGACCACTCTTCTTTATAGTTCATTTAAATTGGCTGGTTTCCTGGCATGGACCTGACTTTTAAGCAAAGTCCATGAATTTTCAGTAGGATAGAGGTCAGGGCTTTGGGAAGGCCATTTCAGAAGTTTAATATTAGCTTAATGTTATTCATTCCAAAACCTGTTTTGATGTGTTTTTGATTTAATAGAGCGTGAAGGGAGGCTGAGGATAAGGGGAGGAGCTAACTCATTCAAGAGGGACTCAATTATTCCTCCACAACAAAAGGAGCCAGTTGAAGTGGTTTAACAATCTGACTAGGATGCCTCTTGGGTGCAATGTTCCAGACGTGTCCTGCCATAGGGACACACCGGAGAGATTATATCTGTTG
Source organism: Tylochromis polylepis (assembly GCA_015107715.1). Lineage (NCBI taxonomy): Eukaryota > Metazoa > Chordata > Actinopteri > Cichliformes > Cichlidae > Tylochromis > Tylochromis polylepis. The sequence continues at coordinate 3,879 of VVHJ01060145.1, read as the reverse complement.
GCTGTCTTGGGAAAATTCCAGTTTTACCTTGATGAGCTGGAAGAGGTGGCCAGGGAGTGTGAAATCTGGGCTCTGTGTAGATTGCTGCCTCTGTGACCCAGACCTGGACAAACCACAGGAGAAGGATGAATGGATGGATGTTTAACCCTTTTAAGACCATCGGAGCATGCATGCTCCAATTTGCGTAGCTATTTTAAAATTGCAACCAAATAAGCTAGCACAATAATTTTTTTTGCATATGAAACTGGAGGAGTTGTACTTACATACCATGCATTCAACTTGTCCCAGGTTGCGGTTTCCTTCCACAAATGACTTTGCAAAAATCGCATAAAAAGCGCTGGCAACAACAAAAACATTATAATCCAGAAACACGCTTTGCCAATCTGATCAGCTGTTCATAGCACTTCCTATGTTGGAATAAACGTCAGCGCAGGTCCGCCATTACCTGCGAAAACCGCAAAACTGGCAGTGACATAATTTTTCATGGAAACTATTTTGTGCAACTTTTTTGCATTTACAGTTTTGATGGATATACCTCTGAAATTTCTGCAACTAGAAATATGTGTAAAATACAAAAAAAACGTTTAAATAATTGAAAAAACATTTTCAATTTTTTTTTTTTTTTAGTTTATTGCACTTTTTCGCAGTTTATGTAGTTACTATAGAATTAATGCATACATATTATTAAAATTTGGGATATAATGTTGTATTAATGTAGAGCAATTTGAAATGCTCCAAAAAAATTGCACTACAGCATGTAAAAATATAAAGACAAGCTCTGTGCGGACTTGGTTCTATGGTGGGCTTTAAAGGGTTCATTAATTTCATTTCTTTTTTTTTTAGATACATTAAAAGTCACCTCAAAAACCATGTTAGGTAAATCGCATAATACACAATATACATGTTTGATGTTTTGGTCTTTTAATATCCCTCTAAAACTTCACATATAACTTCACTTGAGCTCCTTTTGTGGAACAACAGCCTTGTTCTTTAAAAAGTAGAAGTTTGTTAGAAGTGGTCAACTGGTTAAATGCTATACTGTATATCTCTAACAATAATCTCATGATTTGGCCTTTCTTCTGGGGAATAGTTTAAACATCTGTCAAACACCCTTTGTTTGGAACCATTTACAGCTGACATTTTTAGTTTAACATGGCATGTAATACTTTATATTCTTGCGAATTTTAAAGGATCAGACCTTTAAAAGGCAGCTGTGAAACCAATTTTACGTCCCTGCCAAAAAGTGTTCTGCTTTACCAGATGATTTGTCACAAAATACAATAATACAATATTTTTTTTCAAAAAGAACAATAGAGCACATTTCAATAGATTATTAAACTGTCAGTAACTGACATAATAAAGTAGCTGAACATATTTTAGTGTTCCATTTTTTGTAGAAATCTGAGTTTAGGTCAAACTTCTGTCAAGAATGAAATGAAATTGAATTTTTAAACACATTAATTTTTTTTACCTCTAGGCCTCAGTAGACTTAAGCACTTATAAGTTGGGCTCTGATTAATGCATTTTAAAATGACAACTTCTAGGTATTTAAATTGCAAAATGTAAAGTCTCTACATTTTACCAAGTGATGGATTTTCTGCAGTACTCACACGTATGTGGTGCTGGGTCACCAACTATTTCACCTATGAGCATCAAGTGCCAACTATTGACTATTACATTATATTATTATATTATATTAGGTGGCATATTCTTGAACTTCAGGAGTGTCACACTGGTAGTGAGGCTCATTCAGATGTTCTCATACTTGCATTATAAGGGAATCTAAAATGAATAAGCTCAATTTTCCACTTTGGAACCATGATTTATCCAAATGCAGACATTTTCTTGGTGTGAGGGAGCCACACTTCTTCAACAGACTCGTCACTCAAATGTGGGGAAATGAAGTGAAGGTGACCTACCTAGCCCTGCAAATAACTTATGGTTTGAATCAAGAAGCATGGCCTGAGGAACATAAGGCAGATAAAATAAGTTGTTCAACCCTCTTTGGATGTGTCTTATCAATAGTACACCACTTTACTTAGTTACTGTGTGTCTCAGCTCATAGTGTTTACCTGTGGAGGTAGTCTAGCTCAAAAACCATCATATATAATGGGGCAAGTCTGATTTCTTGACTATTTGTAATTTAGTGGAAAATAAGCCAACACAAGAAGAAGAGTAAGTTCCCTCTTTTCTATGTGCTACTCATTTATATGTGGTCAGTTAAAAGTCTGAAGATATCTGCAGGTTTTAGCTTATTCCAGAAGGAAAAAGTTTTATTTGAACTTAAATCATTAACTTTTTTTAAACAAGTAGGTTAAACCGAACCTAACCGTAAAACTAAGTAAATGCAGTAATTAAAAAATAAAAATAAATGGAAACAAAAAGAACAACTGCTCTAAGTCCTGACTTTCAGCTCTAGATTTTTAACACACATGAGATGAATGTAAAGTTATACAGTGTAGTAAAGTACTTTTGCCCTCTTTTGATAGCAAAATGAAAAATAGGTTCAGTGATTCACTGAAACCTGCAAACTATAATGGAAATACAGTATATAATGCAATTCTAACAAGCTTGAAGGTCAGTATTTAGTATGACTACATTCATTTTCAACACAGTTTGAACCTTAATTTTCCTAAATTAGCCTTCAGGAATAGTCGTCCAAGCTTCTTGAAGGAAAACCCAAAGGTCTTCTTTGGATGTTGGCTGTCTTTTGTTGCATTGTCTGTCAAAATGATCTCACACTGCTAGTGTTGAAATGTTGATATTTGCTACTCCAAGTAGGCCAATCCATGACTGATAGTGGTCTGTTGTGTGGTATTCTGTCCAGATGTGCCATTCCCACATTGACAGCGCTTTGGCCAAAAGAAACGACAGTGTTTCTGGATCATGTACACATATGGCTTCTTTGCATGACAGAGCATTAAAACTGCATTTGTGGATGTTGCAGTCAGCTGTGTTCACAGTGATTTCTGGAAGCATTGCTAAGTCTATGCAGTTATTTCTAATATAGAATCATGCCTATTTTTAATCCATGCTGCTTGAGAGCCTGAAGATCAAAACATTTAATGTTGATTTTTGGCCCTGTCTGTTGCACACAGGGATTTCTCTAGATTTTTTTTTAATGATATTAGTCTTTGCATTTTTTTTAAGGAATCTCTGCTAATCTTCGTGTGGCCGTCTTCAGTACTCTGCCTCTCAAATATTCTCTTTTTATACCCAGTCATGTTCTTAACCTGTTGCTAGTTGTTCTACTTGGTCGCAAGTTTTTTAATCACCACTTACTTTTGTGTTTTGTTGCACTTGTCCCTACTTTTTTTTGAGATATTCAAATATTCAGATATTCACATTCCAAAGTAGAGCTGTGCGATATGGACAAAACTTTATATCACGATATATGTAATTTTATATCCCGATAATGATATATATAAAAAATATATATATTATTATTTTTTGTGTGTGTCCCTACTTGCTACTTGCTGGCGGCATGTTTTGCATATTCCCATAGCCTGGTCGGTGTCAGACTTTGCAAACCCGAACCACTTCCAGACAATTGAACCCCGACAGCCTCTTTTTGGCACCAGTTCCTCCTTGGGCTCAATATTGCCTGTATTGTCGGCCCCGCGCTCCTCTAAACTTTCGGAGGAAATCTCCATCTCCGCCATGTTATTTATGTCCACGCTCTTCTGTCAGTGTCGTAAACCTTGCGAGTTACGTAAAATGCTACCGCTAAGTAGTAGCATATGCTGCAATTACATTAGTGTACAACGTGTAATTTTAATGTGCAACGTAACGAACATGTTATACGTTAAAATTACGATATATACGATAGAGTGCTCTATCGTACGGTAGACATTTTTATATCGTAGTATGATATATATT
>VVHJ01060141.1:0-19068 GCA_015107715.1 Tylochromis polylepis | reverse complement strand
GAGGGGCCTGAAAACTGAAGGCTCTCCCTCCCATTCTACTTTTAAATACTCTAGGAACAGCAAGTAAGCCTGCAGTGCGAGAGCGAAGTGCTCTAATAGGGTGATATGGTACTACAAGGTCATTAAGATAAGATGGGGCCTGATTATTTAAGACCTTGTATGTGAGGAGCAGGATTTTGAATTCAATTCTGGATTTAATAGGAAGCCAATGAAGGGAAGCCAATATAGGAGAAACATGCTCTCTCTTTCTAGTCCCTGTCAGGACTCTTGCTGCAGCATTTTGGATTAACTGAAGGCTTTTTAGGGAGTTTTTAGGACATCCTGATAATAATGCATTACAGTAGTCGAGCCTGGAAGTAATAAATGCGTGAACTAGTTTTTCAGCATCACTCTGAGACAGGATATTTCTAATTTTAGAGATGTATAATTGATGTATTGATGTATAATTGATGTATAATTGTTTAGATGATGTATAATGGTTGTCCTCTATTTCAATTTCGGATAGATGTAAAAGAAACCAATGTCACTGCACTAAAGTACAGTGCCAATTACCATAACCAATGGTAATTTAATACTTTCATCCAAGTACTTCACTGTAGTACAGTTTAAATGTACTTAGTTTCATATTTTGCTGTTCTGTGCAAATGTCACCACATGATCAACAAATACAGAAATAAGTCTATTTTGGTTTTTTTTGGTTTTTTATCTCCCTGCCTCATTATATCCACATCTTTCTGTTTTGTGATCAATATTGCTGAACTAATTAAAGAGAAAATGATGTATAATTGTTGTCCTCTATTTCAATTTCAGATAGATGTAAAAGAAACCAATGTCACTGCACTAAAGTACAGTGCCAATTACCATAACCAATGGTAATTTAATACTTTCATCCAAGTACTTCACTGTAGTACAGTTTAAATGTACTTACATACTTTTAAACAACAAAACTGGCCAGTATGTTGATGAATCTGACGGCGATTTTGTGTGTGGACAAATTTAAGGTGAGTGCAGCAGAAGAAAAAACAAACATAAAGCTAAAATATCTCGAGTTTAAGTGGAGAGAGCAGTGACGATGTAAAAGAGAAGCCTGCTCCAAAGTTTGTGTTTAAAAAAAACAAAGAAAGCTAAGCCTTCAGGCGATAACAACGTGCCACATATAATTTCCCCTTAAGCCCTTTTTCCATTAGTACCTACTGGGATCACCTTGACATGACTTGAGGGAGTATGACTCGGCTCGACTTGTTTTCCATTACAACTGAGTACCACCTAATGTACATGGGGGATCGTTATAGCAACGTGCCCAAACGTCCCATGACGTCACTTGTATGTGACACAAATGCTACAACACAGGTGGACGTTGTCCTGATCTACAGCTGCAGATCACATGAGGCAGAGAGAGGACCCAGGTGCAGATAACACAGGAGAACAGGAACTAGTTTTAACCAAAGATGAGCCGTTTATTAGGCTGAACGTGAAAGTACAAAATCAGAAAAACCAAAATGCAATAATTAATCTAAACTGGGAAGCACTAAGGAATATGGAACCTGAGAGACACAAGGGGCTAAGAACAGGTGACCTGACAAGGGACAAGGGGCAAACTCACACAATATATATATATATATATATATATATATATATATATATATACTGGTGATTAGGGAGAGTGGAGGCACACGGGAGCACAGGAGGGACAAATCAGGCATAACAAGACAGGGGAAGCAAAACTGAACACAGTGTGAGACACTGTCAAAATAAAACAGGAAGTAGCACGAACACAGAGACTCAAAAACACACACAAGCTTGATACCCATATGGGGATAAATAAACATGGAAACACATGACGGACTGGGGAGACAAGGACGAAACACAAAGAGAGGAACGTGGGAGAAAAAACATCAAGACGTGACTAAGACGCAGAGAAGGGGAGCAAGACACACAGCGAAAGAGAGAGGGTGGGGGGAGCGGGACACAGAAGAGGACACCAACACAAACATGAGATACAGAGATATGACTGGGGAAAACAAATAAACACAGAGGAGACAACAGACTCTCATTGGAGATACAGGGATGAAACAAAGACACAAAAGCAGTCTAGCTAACAAGAACCTATAAATCAGAATACAAATACACTCAGAGACATAACAAGAACTAAACTCAAGACTAAATCATACCAAACTTGAACCTATATAATCTTCCTCAAATCTAGAATCATAAATGTGAAAAAAATAAACTCAAAATGCTGGGTCAAAGATCCAGCACTGTGACAGCTGTCAAGGTGATTTTATACCTGCTGCTTGATCTGTGGCTTTTTGTCAGACTCTGGGACCACAGTGTTGTTTATGTGTAGACATTTTCCTTGTTGCTGGGTTTTTTAAATGGCAGTTTTGATTTTCGTGAAGGAGATGCCCTCATGACTCATCGAGTGACACCACTGAGTTGCCAATCGGTGGCATGCAGTCTGTTCACATCACATTTTTGATCGCTTCAGATCGCTTGGAATCCTGGTTGAGTAGGTACTAAAAAAAGTACCTGGTATCATGTACTGTCGCCTAATAGAAAACAAATCTTTAGGTTTAGGTTTCATGAAGACATTTCACCTCCCATCCAATAGGCTTCTTCGGTTCCAAAACCAAATGGGGGATCGTTCCAGGCATTTAAACCCTAGTGGGAGTTGTCCCTTAAGCGGGCCAATAACCCACTATTAATTATCTGCCTCGTCACATGAGCCTAGGTGTGAAAAAAGGCATGGATCATTATCACCATAGGTCTTGGGTGAAACCATTGTGAGACTTTGCATCACCCTATCATGTGACCCATCGAGGTCACCTGACATAAGATATGAGTGGGGGTTCAGATGCCTGGGACGGGATCTCAAGATTACATTGTAGATGGCAGACAGCTGGTATTGTAAACCACCACCTCTGTTTAATGATGGTTGTTCACAGTGGACATAGATGGCCTCTTTCACTCCTCTTTTAAAGCATCTGTCTTCCCTGACCAAAATGTGAACATTGACATTCTTGAAATAGTGACCTTTATCTTTTAGATGCAGATGTACAGGTGAGTCTTGTCCTGTCGAAGTGCTGCTTTACATCTGAGCAAAGTAAAAGTAACATAGTGTATGCTGTGCAGTGCAGCGAGGAATGCTCAGACCTCTACATTGGAGAAACTAAACAGTCACTCCATAAACACATGGCACCTCATAGAAAAGCAACCTCTTGTGATGATATCCAGTAATAGTAGAAGTCAGAAGTTTTTAAGGAAGGAATCCTATTAGAGCATGTTTAAATGAAAGAGTTAAAGCCTACTGCTTTTCATTTATTATTTTCTTTTCTTTACATGGAATTGATTTTTTTATTTTTATGTATTTGATAGTAATTCTGAGCATAATAATACTGTAATATTATTATTAGTAGTAGTAGCAGAAAAGCATTTTTAAAATGAATATTATTCCTATTAACACTATCATTACTACTAATAATAAAATAATAATAACAATAACAAATTCAAGAACAAAAATATTGATAAATGACTGTTTAAATTTTTGTGACTTTTCTCATATACATCTGTATTTGGGGACTGTATTCACTGATGAGGCTAAATAGTGTACCAGTGTTTTCAACACCAGTTTTCTATACTGTATACACAACTTTTGCAGTGAGGCACTGCATTCATACTGCCACAACCTTCACCACATCTCCTCTAACAAACCACACCAGGCATCATACAGCAAAATAATTAGAATAGATACTGTGTGTTGATGTAACCATGTGACACATTCAGTATAGATTTATGAAGTTTCCCAAAACAAATGACAAAAAGAAAGTTAATATCAAACAGAACTGTCAACTCATTACACTCTGAATTAGTGGTGTGAGAATCAATACTGAAAAATCGATTCTTCAGATACCAGATATTTATCTTCTAGATTGATCCTCATATTAAAATACTGGTATTTTAATAATTTGGGGTAAATTTTGTTGTTTATTATTAACAAGAACACAGTGGAAAGTACTATAGTATTGGGATCGTCTGTTACTGTATAAATGCATCACGGCTCACGTGCTCGCTCACTCAGTTGATAATGATGGCTGATCATAATGTGTGGCGCTATTGCAGCTTCACAAACAGCTATGACATGGTTTGTGACACTTTGGTGTCCAGGTACAGAGGGCGAAATTGTGGAGCTGTTGGTGATGTGTTGCACTGTTGCTGAATTTTGGAAAGAGACTTACGTCCAGGCTTAGGTTTTTGTGTTGATGTTTAAACAATGGAAAATCCCTGCATCCTTAAAACTACGGAATCCCATTTGTTCAAATTTACATTAATAAATATGGTATATATGAAGTAAGTACTGAAATAAATACATGCTACAATAAATAGCTGTAAGAGTTTAGCTTGCAATAATATGTGTGTCCCTGAGATTACCTCATATGAATTCAGTTGGCCTAGATTTTGTCGGGTTAGGTTGTAAAGTAGAGCATTTAAACTGGACTATACAGCTAGGTATCATTGAAACATACAGCATGTATATTATTTATATACAGTAAAAACAGCCATTGTAGGTTTTACAAAAGTATAGATATATACAATAAAAAAAAACAACTTCGTACATAAGATGAATCTATAGAATGTTTCTTAGCTGTATTATTGTTTTTAATCAGTCACATTTGTTTTGACTGATTGTTAAACGAATAATTTAATAATTTAAAATGCAGGTATTGACTTTTCAGTTTTTTTATTTCTTGTATGATAATTCCTCATAATTAAATAATAAGAGTAAGTAGTCTGATCTCTTGTATTCATTATGAAGGTATAATTTCATATACACTACTTTTTTTTATTTTTCCAAACACATATACAAAATATTAGTTAATGCATGATATCACTAATACCAGCCTAATTTTACTTGGTATCAGATCGAATTGGAAATCAGTGGTATCGCACATCACTATTCTGAATCTCATGTCTAAAACTAGGTAGACTTGTGTTTCTTCATAGTGCTGATTTAGACATATAGTAGATTTGCATTTAAGTATGTTGTGTCTTACTCTCAACTGGTCAGATGCTTATTGGCCAGGAAAACTGGCCACCAAGAGAGAGAGAGATACATATATAGATATACATATATATGAGTTTATATATTATGCTAAGGTAATATACAAATAACAGCTGTGTAGACGACAGTCTGACAGTATTGAAATATGCCCTTGAATGAGATTGGCCAAATTTAAATCAGATATGGTTTTTGTCTTTATTGTTTAAAAATAGATAAATAAATATTTACAATATTTACTTTCAGTGTGTTCCTTTTCACCAGCACATGTATGCAGAGATGAAAATTTATTGATTTTGAATTACCAAAGAAAATGGTTTATTTATTTATTTAAATGAACATCAGCTTTTTTGTTGTTGCTTACCTAGCAATCAGTTGATATCCATAGGTATATCATTGCTAGCAAGTGACTGACTGTAAGATATGTATATATCTCAAGAGATTGCATTTTTTTATACCTCTCACCATGCAATATTTCTGAGACACTGAGCTCAACACTATAGGTAGCAGGTGACATGTGATCAAGTTTCCTTAACAGGACATCTGACATGTTCTATCTGACATGTTTGTGCTTAGGGAAAATGGGTAAGTTTTTTTGGGTGTGTGTGTGTGCGTGTGTGTTTTATAAAGTGCAGTCTGAATCTTTTAAAATTAATGACCATGATTTCATGAGTCCATAATTGTGTTTACTTTGTCTCTCATTTCTCTTCAGCTCTGACGAAAGACCTCAAATTCTCCTTTTCTGTTCATCAAGAAAGACGTTTCATAACAGTTAATAAAGGGGACAGTGTGACTTTGTCTTGTTTCTATGAAGGGGATGTTGCTGCAAGGTTTTACTGGTACAAGCTGACTTTGGGACAGAAACCAAAGCTCATTTCTACTCTTTACAAGTTTGACACCAACGCCACCTTTAATGATGAATTCAAGAGTGATCTACAATTCACAGTTGGTGCTGAAAAAGGAAAAATCAACTTAAAGATAACAGATCTGGACATTTCGGACTCAGCTACTTACTACTGTGCAAGTAGCTATTCGTTTAAGTTTGAATTTGGAGAGGGTACTATCATCAGCATAAGAGGTTCAGGTTTGGACATCTCAACTCATGTCCACATGTCAGCATCTGAGACCATCCAGCCAGGAGGCTCTACTCTGAACTGTACAGTACACACTGTACACACGGTGTTATCTTGGTGAATGCACAGTGGAAGAAATACACATACAAAGTTTCAAAACATTACAATTCCATTAAAAGTATTCCTACTGAAATTGCTAATAGCATCACATTTTTGTAACAGATAAAAAGATTGAAACATAGGAACAAGAAAATTATAGATGACGTTCACTTTAAATGGTGCAAAAAAAAAAAAATTGATGCTGATTATGTTAATATTTGTCCCTCTTTTCCAAACCAACTGTAGATTCAGTGAGCTTTTCCTATACGCGATGGATTCAGTTCATTCATTAACAATCTTGTCTCAGAGTACAGAGAAGTGAAGGTGAGGATGGATTTTCAGCAAGACGTATCTATCATTTTAATACTCCTGTTACATAGTTACACAATTCCAAAGACTCATCTGTTCATCAAAAAAGTGGTTTTCTGTTAGCTAAGATAAATCTGTGAAGGCGATGATACAGCATAGCTCTGGCAGGGAAAATGAAATCTAGGACAGAAGCCAAGACTTATCTCTGCCTTCTATGTGAAGAGGATGTTGCTGCAAGGTTTTACTTGTATAAACTAGTGGGTCCTAAACTTTTTTTGCTAGGCCCCTCTGTGTTTTACAAGAAAATCTTCACACACACCCCGGCACAAACACATCCTTCAACCACACACACCTATATTTTGTTTTCAAACTCCATTGCAGTTTATTTCACACCTCAAACCTTTTGTAAACAATTAAACAAATAAAAGTAAAGTGCAATACATTACAGGTTACAATAAAATAAACTACTACTCTTTTAAATAACAGAAAAACAGTCCATCTTTATGGTGTCATTATTTTACATGTAGTTGTTTTTTGGTTTTTTCTTTACTGTGTAAGAATATTCAACATTGCTATCAACACATTTTTCAAAAAATGCCTCTCTGTGCAAAATGGGTTTAAAAACATAAACAACTGTGGAATACTGTTTGTCCGTGATTTGTCCTCGTGTCGTCTCTGTGTCTTGTCCTCAGCGTTGTCTCAGTCTTGTCTCCATGTTTATTTACCTGTTCCTGTGCCTGTCTACTCTCTCTGTCCTTTGTCTCAAATGAGTCTTGTTCTCCACAGTTAGCCATGTCTCTGCGTTTTTTCACCTTTTCCCTGTGCCAAGTTTGTATGTCTTAAGTCTGGGTCTCTGTCTCAGTGCTATGTTTCCTGTTTCACTTTGATAATTCCTCATCTCATATGCATTTTTTTTTCACTGTGCTTCGGCGGCTTCTCTTTTTGGTAATAACCTTTCCATCTTTGAAGAAAACCATTTCACATTTTACTGAGGCGGAAGGGATGATACCCAAGTTGCTTGACACACAACAAACACTTCACTTTGGAATTAAAAACAAACAAACTTGTGAACACTATAGTAGTAATGCAATTCATTATTTACAGGAATATTAATACTTTATTGAGAGAGATCAGCTCAAAGTGCTGCTATTACAGTGAGACGCCCTTCTCCTTTCACCAGGCTTCATTAAAAATAAGCTCCTCTTTATCACAGGTGAAACTAATACTCACACACAACTTTTGTGGGAATATACATGTTCATAAATCACACCAACTGTCATGGTCCTCCAGTCCTCCTGTGTGTTTCTGTCTCGCTCTTTCTTTCTGTATGGATGTGTGGTGGGATCCTTCTGGGATCTCCATCCTCCTCCTGGGCGCACCTGAAGCAATCAAGCTCACCTGTTTGTGATGTCACTCGGATTTAAGAAGCAAGCCTCGATACGCGCCTCATAAAGACCTCCTGGATTTCACACGCTCCAAAGCTTCGCCTACACCTCATTACTGAAAGCTATCCTCAAAGTTTATGCTTTCTCTCTGGAGTCCTGCCTTTGGGTCCATCCCCTGCCTACCACACAGCCAGCCCGCGACACCATGACCTTGAATTGGCTTAAGAAAATGGATGGACGTATGCTGACACCAGCAAGCTATCATAACCACATCACAATTCTTGCTCATGACAGTTCAGCATTGTGCTAGCAAATTAACACAAAATGAAAATTCTGACATGAGGAAAACACTAATGGATAAGTCAGGAAAACAGAAATCTCTCTTCTTCTCGTACACTGTGTCATTGCACTCAGAATTTTATACCACAGTCAAAAAATACCAATAAAATTGGTGGTATTGGAACATTGTCATCAAGAATCCCTCTCTGCAGGCTTACCTGGTAGAGCGAGTCCCACAAACTGATGGCTGTGTTCTCATTATAGAATTGTTGTTTTGATTCTTCCTACCAGGTCATTTTACTGCAAGCAATCTCTTTCCCTGCCGTTCACCTGTCACTTTCTATCATGCGTAAGGCTTAATGTCCATTTAGCTTTACATTGCACCTATTTACATTGTTGGTGGCAGGACAAATCAGTATGTCCCTAAAATTCCTGCCTTCATGAGTTCCAACAACCATGAAGTAGAAGAATAAGTATTTATTGAGATAACGTAAAGGACATCCTATCAATTAACATTTTGAATCAAAGAATGAACAGCATGTTGCCAAAAAATAAAAGAGAAAATAAAGTACAAATTTGTATGCACCCATCACCTAGTGAAGTTGTAGTCTGCCACCCATATCAGTCCTGAGTTCACACATATGTGAAATATATGTATTTCATGTAAAATACTTCAAAATGAACAAAGCTGCAAAAAAGATGTGAATTTAAAATGAAGATCAAAATATTTTATTTAAAATAATAATTTTCAATATTTTGAACAACAAATTAAGAATATAGATAACATTTATTTAAAACCTTTTGCAAAAAAAAGAAAGAAAAAACTTGGAACAAAATCATAAAAAGAAAAGACAGGTCACATGAAATATAAAATCTGTCTAGCTTTAAATAACTATATATCTTCTTGTGCTTCATTTCAAATACTATTATGTTCTTCATGCATGTCTCACTGTGTGATTCTGTTTAAAGAAATAAATCACACTACGGGAGTTGGATTTGTAAATAAAACATTTCATGTTAAAATAAAAATGCATTAACTTTGTTTCTCATCAGTCCAGAATCAAAGCTTAACACTATAGGTTTCAGTGGACATGTGATCAAGCTCCCTAAATAGGACATGCTGAGTCATCTCTGGTTGGCCAATAAAATGCATTCTTCTCTCTTAAAAGTGAGGACAGGATTGAGTCTCTTTCCATTCACCACAACATGATGACATCGACACAGTTTGCCTTTTATCTCACATGTTTGTTTCTGGGGCAAATGGGTAAGTTCCCCTTTAAACTACAGTACTGAACTTTTTTACCATGTCTTCATGTGTCCTGTCTTGTGTACTTATTTTGTCTCTCATTTTATTTCAGCTCAAACAAATGACTTCAAATTGTCCGTGTCTGTTCATCAAGAAAGACGTTTTATATCACTTAATACTGGGGAAAGTGTGACTTTGCATTGTTTCTATGAAGGTAATGATGTGGCAAAGTTTTTCTGGTACAAGCTGAACTTGGGACAGAAACTGAAGCTCATTTCTACTTTGTACAAGTACGACACCAATGCTACGTTTCATGATGAATTCAAGAGTGATTCACGGTTCACAGCAGCTACTGAGGAAGGAAAAATCAACTTAAAGATAACAGATCTGCACATTTCAGACTCTGCCATTTACTACTGTGGAGCTTATGGGTACATGTTTGAGTTTGGAGAGGGTACTGTTGTTGATGTAAAAGGTTCAGCTTTGAAGATTAAAACTTTAGTGCAGCAGTCAGCATCTGAGACCATCCAATCAGGAGGCTCTGTGACTCTGAACTGTACAGTACACACTGGGACCTGTGATGAAAAACACAGTGTTTACTGGTTCAAAGACTCTGAAGAGTCTTACCCAAGAATCATTTACACCCATGGAGGCAGAAATGGTCAGTGTGAGTGGAAACCCAACACACAGACACACACCTGTGTCTACAGCCTGCCAATGAAGAGCCTGAATACGTCTCATGCTGGGACCTACTACTGTGCTGTTGCCTCATGTGGACACATAGTGTTTGGAAACAGGACCAAGCTGGAGTGTGAGTAACCGTTTTTTAAAATATATGTATATTACAATCTTACATAGGAGCTAACTAGAGGATCTATAATATTTCCTGGTGTCTGTCCACAGATGAGAGGAACTGTTGTGACTTTGTGTATTTCTTGAGTGGAGCTTTGGCATTCACCACACTTCTGAGTGTTTTAATGGCGTTATTATTGTATGTGACCCACAAGAGAAACAGCACCAAATGCACAGGTACTGCAACTGCTGTTGTTACTGTAAATATAAACTCAGTACTGACTCAGCGTTACAGTAAGTACTTTTTATCTGTTCTTCTTCAGAGTCTCATTCTACAGTTTTTCCTGCTTTGTCAGCAGTCGCAGAGGTAATATTTTTTTTTGTTAACATAACAGGAAAATTTTGGATTCAGTTTGTTTTCATTTTTATTTATTTTAGGCAATTTTAAATAATTTTAAAATTGGAGGATTGTTTCCATGGTAACATTGGGCATCGGACACTGATTATACTGGATTTGTATGTGTGTACAGAGGGCACTGGGGACATTTGCTTCATCTGTGGAGCGGATGGATTTGTTGGACTAGTTTGGACTTAGATATGCGAGTATTGCAAATGACTATAGATATTTTTCTCTAGGTGACTCTCTGCTGGAGTCTGGGTTGTCTCTTTAATGAGACGTTCAACAGCTGATCACATAGTAATGTATAATTTTTCTTAAGTGTATTGTATTGTATTAAACTTGGTGAGCTGTTTGTGTTTTTGCTTGTCTGTTGTTTGTGTTTACTTTTTCAAAGTTAAATTATAAAAACAAATTAAAAAATTTAAAAATACAGTTAAGAAAAAAATGATTTTCTTTTAAAAATTCTTTTCATAAAGCTGCTAACCACAAATTTTAATCAAAGAAGCTTCCTAAGTTTGAGAGTGTGAATTTCAAAAAAGATGTTTTGTTCTTTTTGACATTCTGTTTTAGAACTGTAATCTTCTATATTCTTTCTCATTATTTTTGCCATATTTCTTACCATCTGACCAAGCAAAATGCTTCAAACTTTTAAAATGGACACTGCTTTCTATTGATTCAAGTGTTTTTTTTTTGTTTTTTTTTTAGTTTTTCCAGGCTTACTGACCTCTAATAAATCTCAGCTTTATATGTGTGGAGGACTTTATCACATACACAGTGACAAAACAGTAGGTACACTTTGTGAGCAATTTGGTTTTTGCTAACTTGCTGAAAGAAAAGAGATGAATTACTTTGATATATAATCGCACTTAAGGGGTAAAAAAATATATATATACATTTTACAGCTTTTCTTATTGATAAAGATCCCCCATTGCCATTTTCATAACACCACAATAATTAATGTGCATAACATTTTGTTTTTCCACTACCTACTATGAAAGTCTTTTTTTTTTTTATTTTTGTGAAATGATGAAAACTTTATATTGTCTAATTACAGAATAGTATAGGCAATGAACTAGCAGAAATGGTTGTTCTTCTGGAAGGTTCTCCTTTCTCCACAGAGCAATGCGCTGTCAGAGTGACCATCAGATTGTTGATTACCTCCTTGACTAAAACCCTTGAACCCTGCTCAGTGACAGCTCCAGGAAGAGTCCTAGTGGTTTGTTTTTACAGATGATGGAAGCCACTGTGCTCGCTGGGATGTTCAATGCTGAAGAAGTTTATCTGTAAACTACCCTAGATCTGTGCCTCAATACAGTCCTGTCTCAGAGGATTGTCTTCTTGGAAATCAGCTCTTCACATAATGGCTCCCAATGAAAGCTTCTTGTTTCTTTGCATCATATAGATTTAGGCTTTCAACTACTGAAGGCCCATCTGATCTTGATTTGTTGTTAAAAGTATAGTCCTGGTGCCCCATTAATTGGATTGATAATAATAGTCTCATAATAAACCTGAGGTTTCCAACTTGTTCATTTGAAATATTTTTCCTGGTGGTTCCTTTTACAGAAGCCATTGTGCTCAATGAGATGTTCAGTGCTGTAAACCTCCCCAGATCTGTGCAGAATCTAAACCTAAAGGGAAAAATAAACACCAACAACAGCCTTATAAAGCAGCAGGTAAAATATTATTCTAAATGACAGATTATTTCAGAAACAATGCCCAAGATCCTGTTGACTGATTAAGAAATATTGATACTCTAGCTACTAGCTTGTATGACTTTTCAGCCTGTTAGCTAAGCTGACAAGTCTACGCCATTTCTTTTGTGCAAAGTTTGCCAGCCCTCAGGTCACAACACTGGCCTGGGGTCATGAGCTGTTGTCTGTCTTGCCTGGTAAGAAGCAACACGATCGCATATAACTTGTGAAGCAACCTGAAGTACACAAATTTGGTGTTGTTCAGAGGCTGCATGAAAATACTGTGGCAGCTATGTAGGCAAGTTTAGATTGCAGTACTGTAGTGAAGTTTACAGACATGCACTATGCTCAGCTTGTACACAACAGGCTGTGGTGTTGATGGTCACTGTGAGGTTACATCAAGCATAGCAGACATCAATATATATATTTAATATAATGAAGTTGATAAGATTCACTCAGGAAATTCTGCCTGTTATACTGTCTTTATCGTGTCCAGGGGCTGGAAATCAGCTACAAAGCTTGCATAACTGTTTACATCTTGTTGAATTCAGATGGCTTAATCTATGAACAGCAGGGAAACTGCAGCAGCACTGGTCAGCTGACCACAACCTTTACATCAGAGGTCTCAAACATAAAAAAAACTTGACAAATAGAAACAAAAAACAAATATTACCTTGACAGAGAAAGTGGGGCAAGCAAGCCAGCATTCTCGTCCTGCTTTGTTGGTTTAAGGGGGTTTATGGAAATGGAGATTCACGGGAGCTTCACTTTTGTGACACTGTACCTGGCTCCTGCTTCAGTGGATTTCTCTGCTAAAATGATTATTAATGAATGCCTGCTCTTCTTTCTTTAAATGACTTGTTCTGTCGTGAGAAATTGGATTTTATGTTTATCTCTGAGATGTGACAACAAGAGAATGAAGTCGCACAAGGAGGCAGAACTGCTGTTATTTTATGCCTCACCATCTCCAGAAGCACTTATAGCACTTTTGAGATGATAATGACTAAAATCGCAAGAGATCAGCCTTTGTACGGTGTTTTAATATATCGTCCACCTGAGTCTGCTACCTCTTTTCTGTCAGAGTTTCAAGACTTTATCTTTCACTATTAAACTAGGCAGGATCATCATTGTCAGAGACTTCAGCGGTTCATGTTGATGATTTATCTGATAATACTCCCAAGGAGTTCCTGTGCATCTTGGAGTCTTTTTGTCACAGTCAGCGGCTGCAGACTGAGAGGAAGTTAGATAGTGGACCCAAAAGCAGACGCATGGAACAAAACTTGATTTTAACAGAAAGCGAGCCATTTAATAAGGCTGATGAAAAGGTAAAAAACAAAAATGGCAAAGGCGAACCAAGGAGAAACTAAATAATAACCTAAACTGGGTAAACTAAAACTAGACATGAAACTCCAGAACATGAACATGAACATGAACAAACCTGGACTTGAGGAACATGAATAACCGGAACATGAGCCTTGGTAAACAGATGACCTGACAATGAATGCATGACAGCTAAACACATAAATACACATGAGGGTGATGGGGGAAAAGAAAACACACAGGGAACACAGCTGGGACAAATAAGCATAACGACAAGACAGGAGGAAGCAAACTGAACACACTGAACATGAGACGCGATACTGTCAAAGTAAAACAGGAAACACACAGACTAAGACACGCGGACTCGACATGGTGATAGGGAAATAGTTATGTCTGTGTCTCATCTCCAGTTCCTAAGCAACAAATACAGAAAACAGGATGGCTAGGGAGAACACACATGACAGATGGGAATGGGACACAAGGGGAAACATGTAAACTAGAGGAGGATACAAGACACAGGGAGAGAAAGGGAGCGGGGACACGAGAGAGACACAAAGGGAGACAAAGACATTACTGAGACACACAAAGGGAGTTAGATTTAAACACAGGGGACTTGACAGATTTGCACACTGAAGACACGACACCATAGCCAACATAGTGGGGAAGACACAGACATAGGAGGAACCTAGACAGACAAGAACTAAATAGGGAAACAGAACTCCAACAGAACTAAATGAAGCCTAAATTATACAAACTAGAACATAATAATACAAAAAGGCATGAAACTCAAAAAGTGAACCGTGACACTTTTAACTTTGCTCAACGCGTATCTGGGCCTACTCATGTTGCAGGACATATTTTTGACTTTGGACAGTCATCCATTTGCACATAAATGAAGCTGCTTTCAAGAATCATTCTCCTTTAATGTTTCTTTGACTTATTCTCAAGTTTATATTAGGCGCAGGCGCTTTATCAATGACTCTGTTATTTCGAAGTTCTCTTTTTAATTTTTCAGCTTCTTGTGATGATAATGTTGAATAAACTCTTTTAATCAAAATTGCCGTGCCAGTCTGGTTCAGGTTGCTCCTTACAAAATTAGTAATCGCACTGTAGTCTCTCACTCAGCCTGGTTAAATAGTCAGACTCGTGGCCTTCAACGTTCCTGTTGTAAAGCAGAACAACTGTGGCATAGACAAATCATCTCTGTCATGCCTTCAAGCAATACAAAATGCTGCAGCAAGACTCCAGACACTCTGGGAAGCGAACTCACATTAGACTATTTATTTCAACTTCTTGTCAAACACACTGCTGCTTGCAGTCTTCGCTCACAAACTCAAAATTATTAGCTGTCCCTCGTACAAGACTGAAGCCTAGGGGGGAACAGAGCTTTTCACTCTGTCCTGAAAAAAAAAAAAGCTCTGTGTTTTTAGTTTACCAGGCCAGCTCCTTTTAAATGATTCTTCAGTAAAAATAGCACAGTGATGCAGGACATGGCTGTTGCCGGTTACCTACAAAAGAATTGGATTCAAGTGTTTGCTGTTTGACAACCTGACTGATGAGCTACAGCTTCTTGGGAATTTTAGTACATGAGGCTTTACTAGTTCTGGTGATACTGCTTGGTTTGCAGATTTGCCAGTCAGCCTTCTTTTTATTACTCTGAGACCTGCTGACCCCCTATGGGGGGGCCTGGCTTGGGAGAGCCAAACTGTCCTGCAGAGACGTTTGCTGCCAGATACTCGATGGCCGGTTGCGTCGTATGCCTGGCAACACTCTCGATGGAGGACATGAACGACATCTACCAATTCAGAACCATGATAACAGAGTTCTGGCTGATCAGAGCTGGCTCGGACCTGGCTTATCGAAGAACAAAGGAAGCGGTTACAGCTGTTCAAAACCCCCACAAGGCTGGCCGACATGATCGATGATGGGCAAGCTATGAGTACTCAGACTGTGTTTATTGAACGCAATATGGATAAGATCTTGGAGAAGCTCACGGCTCTGCAATGGGAAATTGACAGACCTGGTGATCAGTGATGGACATTAGACCAACTGCAAAATTGGAATGCAGTTGTTTGCACTAACCCAAACAATCATCTTCCTCGGTCATTCGGCTACGGAACAACAAATTCTTCTCCCTGATAAGGGGACTGTGTTTTGTCTCTCTGCCCTTATCCTTCAGGGACACCTGCGTCAGCTGGAGGATTGTTAAATTCACTAACCAGGTGAAAGGAGGCTCTGTCTCAAGTTGAACACAGGATACATACATACACATGCACGCTCATGTACACTGACAAGATACACACTCACACCCCCCTCCCCCATTCTAAAACGCCTCTGATGCTTGCTTCCACCCGATGCAGACGCCGGGTCTGACTCCAGCGCTGGAATTAATGGCTGCAGGATAGGATGGCTGTCGTCTACACCAGATCATTCCTCACCCCATACCCTCCCCCCGTTGCATGTCACGTCCTTTTACATGGTGTAAGATGTGAAGATTCATGTGCTTTTTGTGCTGAGGTGTTTTTTTACTGTCCTCAAACTGCCCTCCCATAGGACCCCAGTTTGAGTAGAGTTCTTTTTTTTCCCTCTTGTTCATGATGTTGTGCATTTTCACTGTTTCTTACCATTCTGCCTCTCTCCGACCTGTCGTCCCAATGTGATGTTTGTGCTATGTATGTTTGGTCGGAAGGGGTCCAATTTCACTACAGGCAACATGTACATGTAACTTTGCATGTGACAAATAAAGGCACTTATTTCATTTCATACATTCTTTTATTTTTTCTTTTAGTGTTGCAAATGTTGTGGTTTTTAACTGGATGTAAGGTTTTTACTTTCATAGATGCTCTGTAAAAAATACTGGTTCAAAGTTGTTTTTTTTAGAAAAAAACAAAACATTACATTTCAGGCAACAAAAAAATGTTGCAAAAACCTCGGGCAAAGTGTAAAGGCTAACATGTGTCTCACTACAAAACCTCACTGGAGATGTGAGTAAGCTTGTGACATTTTCTATATGGGCAGAGTGCATGACTAGCTAATTGAAAACCATCTTGTCTAAAGAGTTGATGACAGTAAAAATTATTTTCCTTCAACACAGTAACACAATGATATTGTCAGGCATGATTCTGAAATGTGTGATCTTCGGCAATATAAGTAAGTTATGTTACAACTTACAAAAGAATTGGATACACATATATATAGTTGGGGTCAGAAGTTTACACGTTTTGCCCTCAACCTCAAACATTTGTGCACTATGCCACAAAGCTGGACCCATGCCTGGAAACTAACTAACTAATGAGCTATTATTTGTGAGCGGTCAGATATCCAGGTATAATTATGCCTGTCTGTCTGAGCTTAACAGTATCAGTAGGGCATGATCAAGTTTTTTAGAAAGAGCAGCGGTTCCTTCAGACCGCTGGTTGTCTACGTCTGAAATAAAGTCCCACAAAGATTATTGAAATTAGTCAGCTGTTGTAGCGACAGGCAGGATTTCAAACAGCCACACTAACAGGATACATGAGTAAGTCTGCTCTTTCTTCTCACTTTCTTGCCTCCTTAACTTCTGACATTCAGTCATTCTCTGTCTTTTGGCTCGATCGTTCTTTTGTATTTTTCTTTTCTTTTATTTCAGTTTACTTCAGTTTATTTCAGTTTTCATAATTTAACAATCAGTGTTAATCAGCGCCAAGCCACAGACCAAAGATCTACTTGTTAGGTTAATGTGTGATTCTCAGGCTGTTTTTATGCTCACTGTGTTGCTTGTGTCACAGGTGTCCCGAGACGATTTTCACATCACATCCTGTGTCACAAGACACAGTCTTTGTGGCACGTGAACCGGTCATGCACCTCGTGACTTTTGTAACTTTGTGTGTTGTGCTGAGGCCATCGCAGCTGGGTTGAAGTGTATGATCATGCTGGTTTTTACCACCCTGTTAATAATAATCCTGTACAGAAGCTCAGAGACATTCAGATACACAGAGGGAGACGTTGCAACTGTTTGAAAACTTGATAGTCTGTGGAAATGACCTAACCTAACCTAAAAGTCTTAGCTTCCAGTTTTGACTTTTTCTCCTTCAGCGTGTATGATGCGATATTGTCTGAGTGGTGATACTTATTGTTTAGGAGTGGCTCCAGTGGCTTCTTCCACCTTAACAGTGGGTATAAATGGCTGCATCTGTGTGATGACAGTGTGACCATGTCTTTGGTTGTAACTGTATATCTGTTTTAGCTCTGGGAGGGCTACCCTGTTCAGTGTTTACCTTACTGCTTGTCATATGTCCTGCCATATCCACGTAGGTATGTATGGATGGATGGATAGACTTAAGGCATTTCAGTACTTTGAGCTGCTTCATTCTGCTGTTCCTATCAGCAGTCACATCATAATTAAACACTAGACACTCAGTTCCAATGGGAGCCATACATGTCCATAGAATAGCTTTACCTCCACCATATTTCAGAGATAATGTGATATGCTTCAGATCATGAGCTGTTTCTGTCCTTCTTGTTAATTTTCTATTCCCATCATTCTGCTGCAAGTTAGGTTTATCTTGGTTTCATCTGTCCAAGGATTATGCTCCCCCCCCCAGAATTGCGATGGCTCTTTTAGAATGTTTTTTGATAGTATAATCTAGCCTTCTTGACTTTTATTGTAACCAGTGGTTTGCAACTTGTTGTAAACTATGTATTTAAATTCTAGAATGTTTCTCTTGGTAAAAGTGATAAAAGTTACCCACTAAACATAGATACGTTGAAACTACGTCTTTTCTTGGTCATTTTCGTATGTCCAATTTTGGTCCCCTGAAGGTGCAGACTGTAACGCCAGATGACGTCTTTTTTCCAACGTCTCCCGTATGTCCAGTATTGACGTCCCCAGGACCTTCGAATATGAGCTAATTCTAGTCCAAATGTGGCTGTTGTGGACGTCTTTTCAATGTCAAACTTAGACTCATTTTCAATGTAGTTTTTATAACGCTTCTACATGTACGGGCGCTGTAGTCCCATGTTTCCAGAGGGTGGAGGCCATGTTTTCTGTAACGAAACAGTTATGTGTGAGGAAAGCAGACTACATCAG
The DNA here is from genome assembly GCA_015107715.1 of Tylochromis polylepis. Lineage (NCBI taxonomy): Eukaryota > Metazoa > Chordata > Actinopteri > Cichliformes > Cichlidae > Tylochromis > Tylochromis polylepis. Next base: position 350 of record VVHJ01060141.1, on the reverse strand, counting down.
CCTACATCTCCAAGATGGCGCGGGCAACTAAACAAAACTGAACAGCTGCTCCGTGGATTTCAAGCAGAAATGTCCTGAGCTTCTCACAGACAGTTTGCAAAATGTGCACATTGACAAAGACTGTTGAGCAGATAGTCCAATTCAAACATACACACTTGCACAAACTTCTCATACTGTCCGTCACAACTTCTTTCAGAGCAGGATACCGATCACAACACCGTTCACTTCCTTTGACAATGCTCTTCAAAATAAAACAGGATACCAACCTCATTAAAATAAAAATGAGCCATATATAATGCAAATGCACTGTTAAACTTATTAAACACATTGTACTCCTTTTAAAAGGGATT
>VVHJ01060140.1:0-15941 GCA_015107715.1 Tylochromis polylepis | reverse complement strand
CCCTCTGCAGGTACTTGGTGGTTGGAGCTGCTTCCTAGTGGCCTCTTCATGGTTTCCATTTGCCTGTGGGATCCCCAGGTACTTGTAGCTGTCCTCAATGTCTGCAATGTTGCCTTCTGGTAGTTCGATCCCCTCAGTTCTGACTACCTTCCCTCTCTTTGTTATCATCCGACTACACTTCTCCAGTCCGAACGACATTCCGATGTCATTGCTGTATATCCTGGTGGTGTGGATCAGTGAATCAATGTCTTGTTCACTCTTGGCATAAAGCTTGATGTCATCCATGTACAGGAGGTGGCTGACAACTGCTCCATTCCGTAGTCGGTATCCGTAGCCAGTCTTGTCAGTGACCTCACTGAGGGGATTCAGGCCTATGCAGAACAGCAGTGGGGACAGAGCATCTCCTCGGTATATCCCGCACTTGATGGTGACTTGTGCTATGGGCTTGAGGTTGGCCTCTAGTGTTGTACGCCACATCCCCACAGAGTTCCTGATGAAGGCTCTTAGGGTCCTGTTGATCTTGTATAGTTGTAGGCATTCCAGGATCCAGGTGTGGGGCATCGAGTCATAGGCCTTCTTGTAGTCAATCCAGGCAGTGCACAGGTTGGTCAGCATAGTCTTGTAGTCTTGGACGACTGCTCGTTCTACCAGTAGCTGGTGTTTTGCTCCTCTGGTATTCTTGCCAATACCTTTCTGTGCCCCGCTCATGTATAGGGCCATATGCCTATTCATCTTAGTCGCTATGATGCCTGACAGGAGCTTCCATGTGGTACTGAGGCAGGTTATTGGCCAGGTAGTTGGATGGGACCGGTCCATTCTCGGACCGGCCTTCGGTTGGCCACTCTGGGTGTCTCTCGTCAATTAGCAGCTGGTTCATTTGTACTGCCAGATGCTCATGGAGTACGCTTGAACCATGTCGGGTCCTGGTGCTGTCCAACTCTTCAAACTGGAGATCCTTTCTCGGATATCTGCCACTGTGATTGTTATTGGACTCTGTTTAGGGAGGTTGCTGTAGGTCTGCTCTTAGATCCACTAGCCACTGAGCATTGCTGTTATACGTTGCGTCCTTCTCCCATATGCTCTTCCAGTATTGCTCTGTCTCCAGCCTTGGTGGAGCAGTTCTTATTTTGTTCCCCTGCCACTGAGAGTACATCTTGGCTGGTTCTGTGGAGAACAGCTGATTTATTCTCCTGCCTTCTATCTCTCTGGTGTACCTCTTCAAGTGGCTGGCCAAGACTGTGAGTCTTTGCTTGGCAGTTTCCAAGGCCTCAGGCCTCAGGCCTCAAGTCTCCTTCTCCATAGAGGATACTGCTCCTTGTGGCTGTTCAACTTGTAGCCAAGCATCTCACTGATCACTGCTGCTGTGGTGTAGATCAAGCGCCTTGAGGCGACTGTTGTTCTGATTTGGCGCTATATAAATAAAATTGAATTGAATTGAATTGAACTGATTAGTCTCGGTAACGGTCACGGTAGGTTTTGTCCGTAGTGCTGCATTCACATCATCTAGCAGATCTTCTGAGGGTACCTAATGTAGTCTTGGTAACCGGCTACGGAGGATCCAGGCTTCAAGCTTCGCCATGATCCTATCTTTCAGGTCAGTTCCTCTCACACTCAATGATCCTTCTTCCATCGCACTTGGGGCTTGGTACCCAATCTTGGGTGGGGGTGATGATATCTCCCCCTCTCCTGCCTTTTCTTGCATCTTTCTCTGAGTGAACTTAACTCTCACTCTTTTCTCTCCCTGGAAATCCAGCATCTGGAGCTTTAGCTAGCAACACACTGTGTAACAAACTACACATAAACAGTTTGTGTGTTTGCTGATGTTTGTTGTACTGATAGAAACGTTGTAGAAACATTATTCCCTTTATGCTCATTCCTCTTCCGTGGCACTAGCTGCTGACTACAGTATATGGACACTTTCCATTCTCTTTTAACCCCCGAGGATAAACGCTATAAACGATACCGCTGAGCCTAAAGTAACAAGCCTGTTTTGAAATGTAAGAAGCAGAAAGTACAGATATTTGTGTTAAAATGCAGGGAGTAAAAGTAAAAAGTTATCAGAAAAATAAATACTCAAGTAAAGTAAAAAACAAAACCCCCCTGAAAATTCTACTTAACTAAAGTAACAGAGTATCTTAACTTCGTTACTTCCAACCTCTGACTCCGGGAAGTACTGAGCTGAATCAACACCCATAGATACCTGTAGCCTATAGAAACCCCCATTGTACAAATGTACAAATGATCTTTAAAATCAGGATTCAACCCTAAGGTACTATAGCAGTGCTTCCTTCTACTAGAGAAATAATTTAACTATTTCCTTTGTTGTTACGTGATTGCAGATCAAAAGCACTTAAGTGTAGAAAACAGTGGTTAGCACTGTTGCCTCTCAGCAAGAAGGTCCTGAGTTCAATTCCACCATCAGGCCGGGGTCTTTCTGTGTGGAGTTTGCATGTTCTCCCCGTGTTTGCGTGGGTTCACTCCGGGTACTCCGGCTTCCTCCCACAATCCAAAGACATGCAGTTAGTGGGGACAGGTTAATTGGATACTCTAAATTGCCCATAGGTGTGAGTGTGAATGTGAGTGCGAATGGTTGTCTGTCTATATGTGTTAGCCTTGCGACAGACTGGTGACCTGTCCAGGGTGTACCCTGCCTCTCGCCCTAAGACAGCTGGGATAGGCTCCAGTGGTCCATTAGAGTAGAAATGCACTATATAAGCACTGGGCTATTTATCATTTATTAGAATTTACAGAGCATCTGCTGTGACTGGTTGAAGGCTGAGGGGAAAGAGAAAATTAAAAAAAGAGCATAGGGAGACAAGCAGACACAAACTAAAGGAGAGAAAAGACAAAGCTTTACATTTACATTAACATTCAGTATTTAAGTAAGTAATAATTTAGGGTCACCTGATCCAGCCCTTGCTATAAGCTTACTTTTGAACTCTCTCTATCAGCGATTAAAGCCTCACTTTTGGTTCTCCCTTGGTGTCTTGCATTTGTGCCTACACACCCAATCCTGACACTACATATGAAAGTTTGGTGCCTGAATGTGGAATTCTGCGATATACACGTATTATTGAAACTGTACTTATTTTTCCTTAAGACATTCCGGGGTGTTCATTTGTTCATTTGTTTGGAATATGGGTAATTCATTGAATGTAAACATTTTCAGAAGTCACTTGTACTTCTTTACACCTAAAGACAGAGGAATTGTATTTTTTTCATTTAGGTTGTAATGTAATGTAAATGTAATTCACTTGTTAAGCTTGACATTATTGGCCAATTCTGGTCCAAACACTCCTATGGTTCCCAAAATAAAACAATGAGGCACCAATGAGAGTAAAAACACAGTCCAGATGCTTTCAGTTCCAGTAAAAATCAGTGTGGCCATTCTCCCAGGTGTTCCAATAAATGTTAACGTCCAATATCCATGAAAAAGAGGATTTATATGGTTTAGCAGTGTTAGAAGTAGCAGGACTTTAGCTAACTAGTGTCCACCTAAAGATGAAGTACTGTGTTCTGACTATCCAAGTCTTTCTAATAAACTAAAACGTACGGCTCTGTACTTTGGATGTAAACAGAAACGGAAAACTAAATAACAGCAATGTTTTGAGGGTTAGTGAAGTTGGTCTAGCATACGATGTGCAACCTGGTTGGTAGCTATAGAGCCATGTTTAGGTTAATATTGTCATGATCCTGTGTTTTTACCCAGTGTTGTGGGTTTTGGACTTTCTTTTCTGTTATTCAGTGTTGCTGTTTGATGCCTAGTTTGTAACAGATTATGCAGTTTTGAAGTGGGGAATCTTTTGAGAATTCCTGGTTAGCTTCTTTATATCTACGGGCTATCGTGCCTTTTTAGTTTTAGTTATCTGAGCTGTGTTCATTTTTATAGTTTGTTCTGTATTGTCTTCCTTCTGTTTATGTATTTTTATGTCCCCTGTGTTTTCCCCGTATCTTGTTAAGTCTCCAATGCAGTATTTGTTTAGTTACTTCCTGTTTAATTTTGCTAGTCTCTCATCTCGTGTGTTTTGTTTAGATTTGGGCCCTTTCCCCAAACCTAGCATGCTTCTGACGGCCGATGACGTCACAGCGACGCGACGAAGGCTGTCCCAATTCCAAGGATGCTCCAAATGAGGCGACAAATGCGTCTTTCATTTCCCCGGATTTGAAGGATGGATCAGGTGTATCCTGCGTGGCCCAAGCTATCCCAGAATTCATAGCGCGGCCCAGCCCATTCCAGTGTCCACCAATGGCGGCAGCTGCGGAGGCGGTACAAACGGCGGCGGAGGACAGCTACATTTTCAAATGCAACTTTCTGGGTCACAAAATAAACTTCTAAGATATTTCCAGACGCGAATGTAGCTGTGTAAACTCCAAATATCTGCCCGAGTCATCAAGACATCACATATTTGCAAAAGTGCTCTGACGCTTTCGGAGATGGCTCAGTAGAGCCGGCGAAACACCGGACTCCCGGTGCATCGCTTTCAGACACACACCCCCGCGCGGTTTTTCGCTACTCAGGTTAAACATGATATATGAGTCACTTAGATAACTTGAACATGTTATCGTTTGGCTTTTTTCAGTGTTTTATTTGTTTCTGAGTAAATTGCTTTGGTTGAGATCAAAGTTATAGTTGTCACACAGCTGAATATGCTGTACAAACGTCAGACAGGAAACTGATTACACAGAAGTGTGAGATGGTCGAGGATTTACTCCTGTTGTATGATATTTATAATTATTACATAGTTATATATCCTGTTATATGTTAGGGAGCACGGAGCAGACGGCTGTGTTTATTACACTCCGCTGAGACAGCTGGTGACGCACATATGAAGGGTAGGCCGTCCCATTTCTCAGCCTTGCACTTCCGCACTTCTCGCTCGTCGGAGTACGCTTCCTACGTGGAGTGCAGAGGAAGCATGCTACATAGGAAGCATCCTAGGTTTTGGGAAAGGGCCTTGTTTTCCCTGTCTTGTTAGTTAGATTCTCTTCACCTGTGTGCTGTTTGCCTTAGCTTTGTTCTGTCTCCCTTGATTACTTCATGTGTGTTTAAGCCCTTAGGTTGTCGTGTCATAATGTTTACCCACCCGTGTGGGTTTTGTCATGTTCTTGTGTGGATTATTTGACTCCTTTTTCATCTGCCTTATGTATTTGCTGCTTCTACCTAAATACAGGTCAGTTTTCATTCTGCTTAATCTATCCGAGTCTGCATCTTTTTCTGTAAATCCTGGCACATTAGTATGAGGAAGATGGCAGATGAGGGTGGAACTGTTCTTTAAAAAGTCCACACCATTCTGTGGCAGAAATAATATGACAAAAATGAACCAAACTTCAGCCAAGACGTAGTATGAGATAAGCCCATTCAGATCACAGGGTTGGTCACTGATATGTTGCTGCATGGTTTGGATTGCTTGCTATGACAAAGCCTTAATCCTGAATGTAATGTCCACACCAACATCTTAGTTGCCCCAAGAGTGAATGTTTCCTGAAGTGTGCCCAACAGCTATAGTTATACCATGACAGTTTAAAACTTATCTTATTCATGCTGCACATCAATAGTGCTGATAAAAAGCTCAGGAGGATTTTTTATTATTAATAAATAAAACAAGATAATGTGCAGGCAAAAACTGTGTTTGCTTTTGAAACACATTTTCCAATGTGCCAAAATGAAAAGGCCTCTATGCCTACAGCAGATCATGTGTCTTTCATCTGCCTTTTATGCTTTTGAATTTGTACCATGTTTAAAACACTTTCATCACAAACACAGCTTCAGGCTAACAGCAGATTTTTTTGGTGATGTGATTCTTTTTCTTCATTGTCCATACCTGCTTTAGCAGCTGTGAGCATGTAACAGTGTAATGTTTCTCCCAGCTGAAAACACAAGCTCACAAGAGGTGTAACGAAGCACCTCATCAGTGTTGTGGGGATCCAAGATGGGTGGGAGTTTTGACCCAGTGAAGCTTCATTGACCCCCACCCACGAAGAACAATGCAATCAATATGCTGAGTCTGAGAAAATGCACAATGACATCATGTTTTGACCAGGAAACCCCCACTCCCCAATCCCCCACCCCGAAATTATGACAAGAAGTAAATGGCATAATGATTCTTTAGACAAGGGCAGCAGTGTTATGAAATATTTCCACATTTTCACTCATCAGCTCCCACTGGAATCCTTTCAGAGGCGGGATTCCTCAGGCAGAGGGGGAGAAAATGTCAAAAAGGCCCATATGAAACAGTAAGTAATTGTGGACACTCTTAGCTTTTCCAGCTCTAATCTGTTCCAGTTATGCAACAAAGGCAGTAGTTTTGCAGAACCACAAACCATACAAAGTGAATCAAAAGAAAAATGGTTTCAAAAAGATTTGTCTAATTTAAATATTTGAAACAGGTGAGAGGAAAAAGTTCCTGGAAACGTCTCCTGTATTCCAGCTGCACAGGCGCAGAGTGCTAAGGCGTTGCATCACAGACCTGTTTTGAATAACAGTTCATAACAGTTTTATGGTGAACAGACTTTATTTTTTATAACTCATACATTTGGATTTTGTAAAGAGTTAAAATTAGGGGCAGCATAAGGAGCTTTACCTCTCACTAATTCAAGTGCTTATGAGTCACTGAACTGGACCTATTACCCATGTGTGTGTTTTTGTGCCTTTTACATGGTTTTATTGATGCATATGACAAATTATATGAGTCAGTGTGTGCTACAGGCCATCTTATAAATTTGTGCTTCAGTTTTGGACAGTAAAGTTAGAATATTTTATTGGGTAAAATTACTGCTATTTTATTGAGCCTTCCAAAACAGACAAAATCAGTCCACTGAGACAGCAAGGAAAGTATTCAGAAAAATAACAGCAGTTGTTTAATTTTCTAGTAAACAGTTCCTAAAAAATCCCATAAGTTATTTTCATTTCTAACAAGAGACTATTGTGGCCCGAACAGATTTAACATGTTCTAATAATGCATCATAAGAACTACACCAAACAAAGTGTTAGCAGACCCTCTGTGCTTTAATAACAGTAAAATCAGCTTCATATGAACCAATTACCAGCCAACCCCTTGGCAGACAGACAATGGGTGGATGTACGGCAGGTTTTACCACAACATGTACTCACTGCCAACTTTTACTCCATTGTAGAAGCCTGAGCGCTGTGGAAAGACATGCTTCTTTTCCTCTCGCTAACTGTTCTTCCGTATTAACAACCAGGGTGTGTAAACACGTTATTTTGGACATCACAGTGTAGTGTAGCCCTACAGTATTACCACTTTGGTCAAGAGAGAACACAGAGAGATGCCTAAATTCAACCCTTTCCTCCACTGCTGTCACAGGGTACACCCTTAATAGGCTGCTAGTCCATCACATGAATAACACAAAAAGACAGCCATTCACACTTACACATCCTTACATCTATAGTCAATTTAGATTCATTCATTAACCTAACAAGCATGTCCTTGGATTGTAGGAGGAAACCCACACACACAGGGAAGAATGAGTATACAGAACGGTTTGATGGTCAGGGTTTTCTCTGGATTATTCTTAGGTCTTTACCTTATAATATAAACCACCTTGTGGTGAGTGTTGTTGTGAATTGACGGTATACAAATTAAACTGAATTTGTTCTGTTCTTAGGTTTTCGTTTGGGTATATCAAGCAGGTTCAGATTTTTATGTAAAAAGTAGATTTGAATCTAATCTTAACCCTGTCTGATATCAAAGTGCCACAGACCTGGTAGATGTTAAGAAGTTAATAAAATTTGTAGGCAACTATTAGAAGGATGTTCATGCTTCCTTTAGGATGAATCATAATAACTTTGGGAGCTAAACCTATAACTTTCACTTTTCCAGTATTTTGGTTTACAGCTAAATACATGGAGAAAAAAAATATAAACACACACACACAGTATGCAATAGTAACAATTAGAAGTGAAAAACAAACTCTACTAGAGTTATATATTGTGGTCACAGACACATTTTTATATCTGCTGTGCTAATGTCTACTGATGATGCAATCAGCTGTACTTTGTATTAACATGTAAAAGTACCAAAATTGTCACAGTCGGGCAGAAGCTGACTATGTGTAGCGTGAACTAGAGGACCCAAATGCAGACCAAAAGACAGAACATGAAACGTGACTTGAATAAACAAAAAATGAGCCATTTATTATGGCTGATAACAGGAGTACACAATAAGGCAAGGTGAACCGGAATCCACACTAAACTAAAACCTAAACTGGGAAATAGTAAACTATGATTCCATAATAAAGACATGAACATGATTCAGGCAGAAACTATGAGGGGAAAGACCAGACCAGAATCATGAAATACCTGCGTTAGACATGACATGGACAAAGGGACGCAGACAACCTGACACTGAACAAGGGAAGACAGAGGACTTAAATACACACAGGAGATGATCAGGGGAAGTGGAAACAACTGGGGAAAACAGCTGACTCAAATGAACATAATGAGGCCACAGGGGAAGAGTAAAACTAAACACATTGAACAAAGAAACACAAGACTTTCAAAATAAAACAGGAAAGATGGAGAGACGTCGACATGACAACACAGACTTGACAACATGAAACACACAGACAAGAAATACAAGTCATAGTGACACAGAGGACAAGAACAGACTCACACAAGGGGACATAGATGGAAACCTAAACTAGAATAACACTCAGCTAAATCCTAACTGACTTAACATGTTTTCAATATAATATAAGAAATCAAAAATAGAAAATGAACTCAAAATGCTGGGTCTCAGACCCAGCCCCTGACAAAACTGTTAGCAGCAGTCAGGTAAAAGCACTGTTGTACTTAGTACACCTTACTGCACTGACTCTTTATACAGTCTATTTTCTCACTTTGTCGCATGCTGGCGCGTTAGCAGGTTAGCAGGTCCTTTTCAAAGATGGCTTGGAGTATTACTTACTACTCAGTCATGTGTGGGACCCCGTGCTAAAACTCACATTAAGTTTATTTGATATTCCAGTTATGAAGTATATTCTAGCCTTTCTGTGTGACTGCTCTTTTGTGACTCTAAATTGGTGGCAGATGTTGGATGTGTAAATTAGCGTGCGTCTTCATGTGTTACCCCAAGTGAACAAAAGGGTGCATAAAAAGAAATCACAGTTAAGAATATAATGCACTGTGGTTGCAGTAGTGACATCTGAGTAAGGTGATAGCTTGAGGAGACAGGATTTCCAAAGGGTTGGTAAATTTAATAGTTTCAAATGGGGGAATTGATAAAGTGGGTAAAGATGTGAAGCATTAATGAGCAGAGGAGGCTGAAGGGGTGAGCTGGAAAGGGAGAGAGAAAAGAAGGAAAACTATTTCATAAAGTTTATTATTGCTGCAACCGTATTTCCCCACAGGGATAATTTGTTTCCTCTTGCAGCAATAGATTAAACTGTGGTCCCAGAAAGAAGCAGATGATTGATGTCCTTTCATTGCTCAGTGCTATTGAGCTGCCCTTCCCGCAGATCAGTAGAGCTGCTCAACATCCAACTGCCTTAAAAAGCTAATGGCAGGTGAAAAATACTGCAGCGCTTTTTTCCTGTGGCAGCAGCGGCGAGAGGTCATGTGAAACATTGTCCCGAAGGGCCTGTGGGAAGCACTCACATGTTTTCTAATAAAATCTTGTAGATGAGGCTGATTTTCAAATGTGCTAAACATAAACATCCTTATTGAATGGATTCCAAAACTGCACACACTCTGTTTTTTTGAAGATCAAAGTCTGGCGACATGTTCAAGGCCACGAAATTACATTATTTACTATACTGTGTAATAACATCTGTGTATGGACACAGGTTTTTTGGACAAAAACAAGTAAAAACTCCTTACAAAGAACCAAGCCAGACAGTGTGTTTCAATTCAGTTCAGTTTCAATTCTGTTGTATTTATATAGCACTGACTCACAACAGCTGCCTCAAGACGCTTTATATTGTTAATGCAGCCAAGGATCTGTGCTTTTTCTTTAGTTCTTGTTACGTTTAGGTTTGGTTCCTGTTTTTATTTCATTATTTTAGTCTCCCAAGGTTTTATCGATCTGTATTTCCTCTTTAAAATCTATTATCTTGCGAACGGCTGTGTTCCACTGCCTCTGTATCATGTTTAGTATGAGTCTTTTTTGATAACTGCTTTTCTCTCCTGTGTCGTTTCTCACCCCCGAAAAGTCTTCCATGTGTATACAGTGTTGTCCCTTTGTCGCTGTCAGAGCTCGTGTTTTTGTTTCCTGCTTATTCACAATGCTTAGGCTCATTCTTTTGAGTTGCAGTTTTGATTTTCCTTGTGAACTTTGTTTTTATTTATTTATTTAGTTATTTATTTAACAAAATAGCTAGGATGTATGAAACAATCTGAGAAGTTCACAAGGCAGAGATACTATTTACAATTGGATTTTATTTCTGTTAATATACGTATATGTATATAATATAATCCAGTGGTATTTCATTGGTGGAAGCAAGGAAAGCAGTGCTCGAGATCTAAAAATATGCATGAATTAAAACATTCCAGCGTGATCTCTTCTTTCTTTTCAAATGGCATTCTGCCATAAAGCTTCTCGCCTGTGTGAATCAGTCTTTCCCAATTACTGCTATCTTGTGGCTGTACTCTGTTTGACTATGAATCTGTAGCATGATGTTGATCATGGGCGAGTATGTGTCCATTTAACAAAGGAGGGACCTGCCCCATGTTGAGCAGGAGACTATATGCCACAAAACTAAATGTGGCAGCTTTGCTTTGACTCTGACTCAAGGCCTTTTGACTCAAGGCCTTTTGACTCAAGGTCTTCCCTCACTCCCTCTCTCCCTACTTTCCTGTTTCCTCTTCAGATCTAATAAAGGTGAAAATCCCTACCCCCACCAAAAAAGGATGAAAGCACAGAGCTGGGAAGCTGTGAGGCAAGCAGCCTCTTATTAATAGATTTAATATACTTATCTCAGCTTGCCTTTCTGTAAGTCACCGTCCAACAATAGCATAACCTGTGTACAAAATTTGGATTTCTCTAGCTCAGACTGGATTTTTCATCCAAGTAATAAAAACAATCTTTAGATTTAAAACTATGTAAATATGTACGATTCCTCGTGAGACTCAAAAATGTAGGAATATGCATAAAAAGAGCTACCACGATACTTTTGGACTATTGCATTAAAGCAAAAGTCTGAACTTCATTGAAATCTAGTTCGATTTAAAATCCACTTTAGTGGGCTACAGAGGCAACATTACAAAAATATTATAGGAGGAAACTCCCAGTACAAGGTATTTTGTTCAGCTAAATGCTATTTTGTGCATTTAGCCGTATTGTCAGCTCAGCTGCAAATTTCTTTGCCAGATATAAATGTTATCAAACAGCTCTGTCTTGCTGATATAATCCGTATGCAAATGAAAACTAACATCTGCTCCTGAAGGCCACAAACCCTCCTCTGCTATATCCAGTCCCAAGCGAAGGTGAAAGTGAAGACAGATGCACTGCAGACTTCATGAATTCCTCCTCCACCTGCTCTCCGTTTAGGTTAAATCAGTATGATGTGGCGATAAAAGCGCCCTAAATCCACTGAGTAATGTTGAGCGGACTTCTCACGCATGACTTTAGTTTTACTAGCTTATGAATTTTGAATTATTACCTTGGCTGCTAACAGCCTGGGTTCGTGACACTGCCTCATGTTGCTCGTCTCTGATTGCACCGTTATAAAATGGTGTTGGTGAAAACCCAAATAAAAATGAAATCATGCTCATCTCAAAGCCAGTCAATGAGGCGTTTTAAAGCATGTGCTACCTTACCATAACACCCAGCCAGGCATCTTTGCATGCCCTTCCTCTTGTCTCTGCAATGCTCACATAAAATGGTGCTCTAGATAAAGTCTCTAAGTCTTTGTTCTAATCTTGTGTAGGTCTACCTCATTCTATTTAAAAAACTGTGAGTCATTGCAGGATGAACACAAGACCTCTGCATGTGCGGTGGGAATTTGGATGCCACAGTCTCTTTTGTACAAGCCAACTCCGAGTAGGTTTTGTGGTTTTGTGGTGCATTATCCTGCAGGGGGAGGCTTCTGATACCAGGGAGTGCCGTTTCCATGGAGGAAGGTTTGTTTGGTCTGTCTAGGTGTGTGATATGTGTCTAAGTATCCACATGATTGCTAGGAAACAATGTTTCATTGTTCATTCCATTTTAACATGATGATCTGTATCATTCGTTGTCAGTGGTTTTAATATCGTGTCTGAATGGTTCACTCATATTAGAGTAAAAAAAAGAGGAAGTAACCTCTTTGTGACTAGCAAAACATGTGCTAGTCTCTCAGACAGATTAGCAAAATTTCACAAATAATGGCTAAGCTGCTTGCCAGCTGCTCACATTTTGGTGATGTTTTGCAGTTAAATTGTCACTATTTGTGGAGGATTCCTGAATTTCAAATCTACGAGGTTCTTGCTGGTTGCTTAATGTAAATAGTTAGTGTGACTTTCTGTGTATGTGACAGTGGCACATTTGAGATTTTTGTCAGTTTATCAGAGTTAATTGCTGTATTACTGCAGATTACATGTAACTGCCAACCCAGTCCCATACTGAGTGATAGCATGCCAGCTGTCATTTTATTGCCATCTTGATGTACCAAAGTTGCTCTGAAGATGTTACCTGACTGTGAGTAGTTGCCAACTTGGTCCCCTCCCCATCTTCTCATCTTCTTCATTTCAAAGGCAATGAGATTGCACCTTTACGGCAGTAATTTTGGTCGTCCATTGATCTCCAACTGCTGTTCTCCCTAGTGTGCCTGTAGTAAAAACCAGCTCACAGCTATAAAATACTATAACTAAAACTAAAATATAAGTACTAAACCACAGAAAAAAGTAGACACTCCCAAAACAACCATAACTACATACTGGAGGGTATATGTGTATGACTGCCTACATTTACTTTACTGTTGACATAAAAAAATCCATATTGAATAGAAAGCTCAAGTTTAGTTTATAAGGTGGATGAAAGCTTTATTCCCTAACCCCAAACTATGAATTCAACTTGGAACAAAAGATAAGACAAGAAGCCTTTCGCAGTGACGTAAAAAAAAAAATACTATACATATACTGTATATACATATATCTACATCCATACATACACCCAATCATAAGCATGATCAGTTTCAGCCAATCATAAAACCACATAACACAGAAACAACAAAACAAGGCAGGCGAAATAAAGTGCTGCAAGTGCAAGTCCATGGTCAAGTGAATCACTCATAATACATGTTCATTTTTAAAAGATGAAAAATAACATTAAAGTAACTGCACGGTACAATTAGAATCACACTGTTCAGCCCCTCAGTTCATCCTCTCTCTGAAACAAAATGCTTTAGTTCCCTTCCCTCTCCCATTAAGCCATCTTTCTTCTGGTTTGTTATCTCTGTTAAACAGGAGGTTTGATCAGCAGGTGGGTTTATGTGCTCTGTCTGCCTGAGATGACCATATTAGGAACCCACTCTGAAATTATACAGAGAGAGAGAAAAATAAACAGAGTGAAACAGGGCAAACAGGGGATTCTGAAATCTGAGTTTTTTGCTCGCAGCGATTACATCCATACATCCACTGAGCTCGTTATTTGGAAGTTTTAGCCATGTTTAACATGACCATTCACAACTGTAACAGTAAGAGTTTATTACAGAAAATAAGGAAAAGCACAAGAGGTTCATTTAATGCAGACATTACATTTCATTTATTTACAGAGCTTTTACATCTGTAAACTCTGGTATTATTTGTAAATGTACTATTGCAAGCTCTAACATGTAATAATGTTGGTATCCTGTAGCGATTTCAGACAATCCTGATTCTAGGTGTTTATATCAGATAAGCTGCAGAAAAAAGAAAATGAGCATCACTTCAGATTTTTATGTTGTGTCTGTGTTACCCATAAACTCTTGTACTTTGGGCTAGTTTACAACACTTGGTTTGGATTTCATTTTCACGCTTTAACAGCTTGAACCACAGCTCTCTTGGCACAGGACTAACAGGCATTTCAGTGGTGCTGCCATGTTCCAGCAGCACTGTTCCCACCAATTAACCCAGTGGAAAGGAGGAAAAACACCACAGGTCAAATCATGAACATGCTGAGTGTGACCATACAAACTCCATCAGCTGTTTTCAGCCCATTGTTGAGCTTGAGCCCTTCAACATGGTAACCAGGAAGCAATCATATCAACTATAATGCCATTGTAACATACAAACCAAGGCTTGTAACTATGACAGAGGAAAAATACGTCACCCCACCTCCCCAGCACCCCTACCAACCACAAACAAACCCAGACAGTGAGCTCTCGGCTCCTTAGCAACAGTGGGATAGAAGTACAGTAACACGCCTGCTGCTAAAATCAGCATTTGGGTGTGGATCCATACTCAGAGGAACATTACAAAATGAGATTTCATTCAACACTGCACTATGTGATTCCTCAGGGAGAAGCGCTGAAAGACTTGAATTAGAGCAGGTAAGAGCAGAACTTTTATCATAGTTAGAAAGCTGCTGAAAGACAATCTAATGAACTGTAACTCTAACCACACACACATGCTTCTTGTTAAAATGCTGTAGATAACCCGGCAAGTCCAAGTCACTGACACCAAAGGACCAAATCCGTTCCAGAGGTGCATGCCTTCTGTTTTACTTTAAAGTCCATGAGGCTGTTAAAATAGGCTTGTAAAAACCCACGTGAACTGCTGGCCAGGATTGTCCCAGGTTAGAAAGGAACATCTGTCAAGTCTTCTTATACTATACAAATGGTTATTGTCTAACCAGTCATTTCTCCCTCCCCACTGTCACTGTGCTGTCACTGTAACAAACTTTGTTTGGTAGAAATACACAAGTCAGTCAGTCTACTGCTGACCAGAAAATGCAAAACGTTATCTACATAGTGTCAGTTCACAGCAGCAGTCTTTTCAAGGTTCTTTATTTTGCAAGATAAAGACCCTACATTATTAGAGAGAGGATCTAAACAATCAAACCACCCACTATTAGCAAGCACCTGGGAAAAGTGGGGAGGGAGAACAGGAAGAGGCGTTTGGCTGACCTAGGGTGAGGGAGGGGCACCCAACTGTTACATATGGTTGGGGGGGTTAGGTAACATTTTTTCTTTTAGGACCATACCGAGTTAGATACAGAAACAGAAGGGTTACACATCGAACAACATGACAAGGAGGACACAAAGTACTGAAAGCTTACTTCTTTGTCTCAGCTGTTCCCTAAAAGGGTCCCCACAGCAGACCTGCTTCCATCTCAGCCTGTCCCTAGCATCCTCCTCTGTCACACCAACTCTCTGAATGTCCTCCTTCACTACATCCATGAACCTTTGCTGAGGTCTTCCTCTTTTCCCCCTGCCCGTTTGTTCCATATTCAACATGCTTTGTCTACTGTATCCTCTATCCCTCTTCTGCACGTCCAAACTATCTCAACCTGAAATGTCCCCCTGAGGTACTCATTTCTAATCTTGTCCATTATGGTCATGCCAATGAAAATCTTGACATCTTTAATCCTGCAACCTCCAGCTCAGTCTCCTGTCTTTTTGTCAGTGCCACTGTCTTCAAACCATACTTCATAGCAGGTGTCACTACTATCGTGTAAAGCTTACTTTCATTCCTTTATCTTTCATGTTTGCTGTCACAAATCATCCCTAACACTTGTCTTCACCCACTCCACCCTCCCTGCACTGTCTTTCACTTTTCTTGTCTACTGTCCATTGCTTTTGATGGCTGACACTACACATTTGAGTGTGACAAACTGATCTGAAACATTTAATTGTGACAAACATACACAAAAATAGGAAATCAGAAAAATGGCACACTACTGTACTTTTCCACACACACACACACACACACACACACACGCACACGCACACACACACACACACACACACACACACACACACACACACACGCACCCACACACCCACACACACACACACACTGAACTACT
>VVHJ01060138.1:574-13011 GCA_015107715.1 Tylochromis polylepis | reverse complement strand
TGGAGGTTTTCAAATGTCAAGTCTAGGGAGATTAACAAGCTAGCAAGGGAGGACTGAGCTTGGTTTGAGCCTGTTCTCTACCTCTCCCTCTCTGCCTCCTCAACTCGAACATCCTGTCTCCAACAGGCCATCTCAAGCACGTTCCATCTCCCTTTCCTCTTTCTTTTCACTCTTCAGCATCCCTGTCTCTTGCACACAGTCATAAGCATGCACACATTCTTGTGTCATTCCTCTTTCCCTCATTCACCGTCTCTCTCTTGCTTTCTTTCCTTCTTGCAACGAATATTTTAATACCCATACAGTGTGGGGATTTGGTGAATGAGAAGCAAAGAAAAGGGGAAAAAAGTCTGCGTGCATTTCAGAAAGGGGTTAGTGGTGGGAACAGAAACGTGGTCCTCTCATTGTTATGCATGAAAAGTCTGGCAGACAGAGAAGGGAATGTGGAAAGTACAGGGGGGAAAGAGGAGAGAACCAGAAGCAGTGCTTTCTATGCTAGTAGTTCAAGAAATAATCAACTGGATAGTAAGGAACACTGTATCCAAGGACGAACCCCCCCAAATAAAAACCCCAAACCAGTTTCTATTAATGACTGCTAAAAAGCCCCGCTCAAATATTTGTAAAGATGACATTAGACAATTTCATGACACAGCAGGAAGAAATGTGATAAAATGAGTTTGTAAATGGATAGAAATAAATAGCGAAGGTGAAAAAGCTCTGTGTTTTCAGTTACGTGAATGTCACTCTTTAAACTCAATATTTACATTTATTCTCATTGTTTTCTACCTTATGCTATCTGATTATTAATATTTCAATGCATAAAGACTTGGTCCTTATTTTCCTTGAATTAACTATAGCATGAACCATTTGTGTGTGGTGAGTTCAAAAGAAAAGCAAGCCAAGCAGAGAAAAAAGTTGAGTCTACATTAATGTGGAAAGTCATATGTTTGTCATGTAACTGTCATGTGGGGATTTTTGTGTGAGTCTGCGTGTAAAAATGGCTGAAATTCCAAAAACACAAATACAACACGTGTTAAACCACTTGAATTAAAGCTGGAAGACTTCACTTCAGTCACATGTTTGATTTCAAAAACACTTCACACAAAAGGTAAAAATTTAAAACTGTTCCACTGTCCAAATAGTTATTGACCTAGCTTTAAATCACAGCATAATTTGTTGTTTACTCGCTCGTGCTTCCTCTGTTTCCACACATGTAGAGAAAGCCATATTTATTGTAACGGATTTCAGAGCTGTGCAAGCTAAGTAAATAGTAGCTTATCTACTATGCTGGTCTTTGTAGTGACAGATTTAATACACATGCATACAAAAACAACAAAAAAAGTGGCTTTCCCAGTGACAGTATTAGTTGAAGGGACATGGACAAGCCTGTGAAAAAAGCTGACACTATGCTAGTAGTTTCCAATAGCTTGTAGCCAAGCTAGCTATGAGAAGCAATAGCCAACTGTGGGGAGAAGATGGCAGTAATTTAATTTATGGAGCCCCACAGAAAGATGGGGAGTTTGAATTTTCTCACCATGTCTGTGTGGGTTCTCTCCAGGTACTCCAGCATCCTCGCAGTTAGTGGGGTTAGGTTAAATGGTGGTTCCAAATTGGCTGTAGGAGTGAAGCTGAGTGCACATCGTTGTCTGTCTCTCTGTGTTAGCCTTGTGACTGGTGACCTGTCCAGGGTTTACCCTGCCTCTTGTCCTATGGCAGAGAGATGGGCTTCACCACGAATAAAGAACTGGATAAGCAGAAGAGAATGAATGGATGGAAATAATATAAAGTAATCCAGAGGCTGGTTGAATTGTTTAGTTGTGTTGATGAGAAGAAACCACACAAGATAAATGGACAGAAATTATGACACGGAAGATGACGGAAGAAGCATCACATTTACTGGCCTAAGCAGTAAAAAGGCAGATTGGAAAGTATAGTGCGGGAAAAGTAAGATTCATGCAGGATAAAATTCTGTAATGGCACATCATTGATCACTCATGACCAACCTAAGCTTCAATTACTGTCCCAGCAGAGACTTGATTTCTCTCATATCCAGTTTAGCCCTGCCATTGATTAAGGAGGACTGCAGGAAGAATGGAAGGATGAATTATGTTTGTTGTTTACAGTCACTGCCTGGCATTTTGTTTTTTTTTGTGTGTTTATATTGTTTAAACATGTCTCATTTAATTAATGTTTAAAAGCCAGCAAATGTGTAAACAGAGTGATTCAATTAAATTCAGTTTCTTTATATTTATATAACGCCAAATCACAGTTTCTTTGCATTGTAAGGTAAAGTCCGTACCCCCCCTATGAGCAATCAGTTGGCGACGGTGAGAAGAAAAAACTTCCTTATAACAGAAACAAACCTCCGACAAAACCATACTCAGGTTGGGCATCCGTCTGCCACGACCGGTTGAGGGTGAGGGGAGGGAGACAGGATAAAAAAAAAAACACTGTGGAAGGGAGCCAGAGATTAATAATAACTAATCACTATATCTAAAGTGGCGTATACACACATTATGAGTAAAGAAAAGGTGAGTTAAGAAGAAAGCCACTATTGCAGGCCTATTGCAGCGTAACTAAGGGAAGATTCCGGGTCACCTGATCCAACCCTCACTATTTGCTTTATCAAAAAGGAAAGTTTTAAGCATAATATTAAAAGTGGTTTGTGGCTCAGCTGCAGGGGAGGGGTGGAGCAGAGGGTTCAGGGTGTGGTGCCAGGGGGAAGGTTGGCTGTCACAGCTGACAGGGTCTGTGGTGCCGGGTTTGAGGACTGGAGACGTTACAGATGCTAACCCCAAGTTGCTCTGCAATGCATCCATCGGAGTGTGAATGTTCTTGAAGCACTTAAGCATAGAAAAAGTGCCTGTATGACTAAGTGTGAATGGGTGAATAAGGCATGTTGTATAAAGTGCTTTGAGTGCTCCGGGAGAGTAGAAACGCACTATATGGGAATAAGTCCATTGGCCAGATCAGTCCAAGAGGGGCCTGAAACCTGAATGCCCTGCCTCCCATTCTACGTTTTAATACCCTACAACTACAGGGAACTACAGGGAAACCAGGAGTCTTAGACCAAAGTGCTTTATTGGGGTGATGAGGTCTTAAAGATAAAGGTCTTAAAGATGGGGTCTGATTATTCAATGCCTTGTATGTGAGGAGAAGGAGTTTAAGTTCAATTTTGGATTTAATCTTTGCAAATGAAGAGAAGCTGGTATGTAAGAAATATGCTCTCTCTTTTTAGTCCCTTTCGGTACTCAAAACAAAACAAAACAAAAAAAATTAAAATCAATGGCTATTTAAGTTCAGTGCCTGTTTCTTCATGATGTTCACTTGAATCCTTTCATCCTTTAGTCACTTCTTAGTCTATTATACCTACAAGAGCAATGTATCTCATGATAAATTGCTCTGCTTTATCTTCCTGTCTCCATCCAGCAAGTAGAGTAGATGGGGAAAGGTCTTGTCAAGTTTCCCACAAACATAATACTTGTCCTCACACTCTTCACCGGTGTACTCCAGCAGGAGGCAGATTGGCTGGGCAAGCCTGCAAATATCCCAGTGATCCAGTGTCATTGACATTTTGAATCACTTTCTGAATCCAAATAGGGTCTAAAGAGACTGGGGCTTCTGCAGCAGAGCTAAGGCGGGTATGAACGGACCATATTCTGGGTTGTTAACATAGTTTACTTCATCAAGTTGTGATTAAAATGAAGAATAATTCTTACTTAGTTCGCTCAACATCAATATGTAACTTGGCATAACTAACAGTTTTAAATTCACATATAGATGAAGAAATTATGTCTGCTTTCTTTTTGATATTTTATTAAGTCTAATGAAGTTTTTGGTTTGTCCCTATATTGTGTACTGACATAATTTTAAAGTCCAAAACATCGAGTATCAAATTGGCTTCGTAGATTCACATGATGCCCAAAGGGATTATTATAGAGTAGACGTGTGATATGAAGCTCATTAGTAGCGCTCTAAGACCTGACCTGGCATTTGGTTAACTATTTTGGCAGTTTGCTTTCTAAACTATCTCTGCTACTGGAAGATGCAACAGATGAAGCTTTAACAAAAATGGGCGCTCAGATACAGAAATGGAAGCCAATAATAATCAGTAATTTTGGAGAGGCGAGGGAACATGGTTCCCACACTCACATGCCTTGTTTTGTTAACTATACAGAGCACCTTGCAGTATTACTGAAAACAACAAAAGAAACAAAGTTCACTACCAGTATCACTATTCTGACCCCTCTAAATGGAGGTGACAATGTGTAAGACTGCATAAAGAGATCTGCAATGCAACTGTTTAATGCTGTCATGTCAATACTGATACAAATCTTTGAGGAATGTTTCCAGCATCTTCTTGAATCTACACCATGAAGAATTAAAGCAGTTCTAAAGATCGAAGGCAGGACAACCTGGTAAAATATATCAGTCAACCAAACCAATCTTTTCAGATTGGCTTAGTACAGTAAGCAAAGAGCAAATTAAACGTTCCAAGACTAACCAACATCAAAAATCAAGTTCACTGACTTAAATTAGCTCAGGTAAAGCCTAACAGATAGCGAGAGCCACTATTATGGGCATTCACTGGTTGGTCAAAGGATACAAACACCTATGAGGTACCTTGGCACCGATGGCACTATGTATAGATATATATCTGGACTGACATTTCCTGAATTTGATCTGAAAATACCGCCAGAAGAAGACAAGAAAATATTTTTGGCTAAAGAAGAAAAACCAGCATCTGTAACTTTTTGTTCTTCCTGGTTCACAAAGTTCTGGAGGTTGATAAATTACAAATAAACATAAATAATTTTAAATGCTTATTATGTTAAATTATTAAATTCCAGTAAATGTTAAATGTTATTCCAGTTTCTAGGTAGCTGGCCAGATATCTAGTATTCCAGTCCTTTTTACAGGTTAAGCTGACCAGTCGTCAGTCAGTTGAAGCAAAAACTTCAGCCTACACATTCTAGCTCCGCTTGAAGTGTCCTCACCCCTCTTGTCTTATGAAACACATTTACATACCTGTAAAATCCTCAGTGATTGAGTCTTGGGCTGCAGGAACGAGGACAAGAAGTGGCATAATTATCTGAATGAAAAGTATCCACTGTGGTTGGATGATTGATCTGTGATATCCAGTACAAGTTTTGCTACACCCAGTAAGATTTTTATACCATCTTATGCAGTGCAAGTTGTCTATTCAGTTAAGCAGTCATGGATGCAACTTATACAATTTATGCTACGCTGAAGCCCCCAAGATGACAGTCTCCTGTCCCAGAGCCACCGTTCCAGTGATGCAAACCACTAAGGTAGAAAGTGGAAACTGACTGTAAAACCAGTATGGTTTGACTGCATTTTGACAGTAAATAAAACTGTAGTTGTAAGTAGGCTGTATTATATATATACATAACTGAAATATAACTGCTATAACTATTTCACTGGAGAACTGTGTAACTGTATTCAGCAACATGTAGATATGTCTCCAAAGCCTTTTTTCCCCCCAAGTCTCACAAAGCCGTTTACATAGTCCTAAACATGGCAACTAGCGTGTCTAATGTAAGTTTGCACTATCTGTTATATGCACTTATTGTTTTGCAACATAAAGCTCGGTCACACAAAAGCATCATTTTCAATAGAATGAAGACTGATATTACTGAACTGTGAAGCTACAAAGGGAGCTTGAGCTTAGCAGTGAATTTTAAGACACCTTTGAAGCATTAACATTAGCTAGACAAAAAGCCCAACATATGCTGCTGCTACAGATGCTATCATATACCACTCATAACCGGGACAATTAGTTAATAATTCATGGCACGACAATGAGGGGAAGTGCCAGTCTGTCAGTACGTGTGTGTTTTAATGAGTAAGTGTGTTGTGTATCTATGTGAGTGTTTGTGTGTGTGAGAGAGAAAGCACTCTGGCCCTCAGGCTACGAGTTAGAAAGCTGAAATTCTAAAAAGAATGAGAAAACGATGTGGCCAATGCCGTTTCCTTTCCTCCTCTCTCCCGTTCCGTTTGCTTTTCTCTAATCCTCCCCTCCTTTTTTTATTTCCACATCAGGCAAAAATTGCAGTCAACATATATACATTTACTATATTTAGCAGTGAGAATTTGCCCATCAGTATGTTGACAGTTTAAACTTAGGAAAGGAGCTCACACTAATCTCCCAAACAAACAGAAACACAAACACACACCAGCTACTCACACCCATACATCTGCTTTATCCCTTTGAATGACTTATTGTTCTTGTACACTAAGTGTGCATGTGTGTGTGTGTGTGTATTCAGCAGTTCTGCAACATCCCTCAAGCACATACAAACACATGCACTTTTTTTCTATATGCATGCAAACATAAACACACACACACCACACAAACACGACACACGTGCATGCTCAAACACACAGTGTTTTAGAAGCAGCAGAGATGCAACACAGATGGGGACAGTTTGTGTGATCTTTTTGAAGTGAATAGTCATTAACTGGAAAATCACGCTGCTTTGAAGACCTCAAACACACACAGAGACTTTAATGATATGTGCAATACAAAGAGTTAGCTGAATGTACGGCACATTGCTTCAAGATGGTTGCAACCAAAATCCCATCCAGACACCTCACCATAATCTCATACACATAAATATTTTATTCTTTTCACACACGAGTCATTTTGTCTTATGCTTTTATCTCCCATGCTTCTTTTTGAAGGCGGCAACATCTATTCCTAGCTTTCCAGGCACACGTGTGGTAAATGCATACAGAGACCTTTACTTCTTTGTGGCCTGCTGTCATGTTGAATAGCTGGTAGCAACAGCAGGTATGTTCAGGCCGAGCCACTGTTTGCTACCAAGCTGCCTGTTCTCATTGAAAACACACAGAAAGATGACACAAAGTGACATAGTGGCTGGGGAGGACAAGAGATTGAAGAAGACAGCCATTCCTTCTGTGTGGATTTGTGTTCTTGCATGTTTTGGGTGGGGGGCGGTGGTCCCTGTAGATCAATTGGATTGTCAAATAGCACTATCAAGATCATGTCTATAAATAGCAGCATGTATCTTAATCTTAATTGACAATTTAGGGATTTTTGTTTTTTTTAATCTGGGCTCTTTTTCCTTTTTTGGATCTAAATTAAAAAGGAAACATAAATCATAAAAAAGAACATAAATGTTTGAAGATGATCCAGTCTAACAATATAACTGTAAAACAGTATGGGATAGCCAACCAGTGCCAGTTATATGCACTAAAAACTGGTATTTCAAGCAATTCTGTATTCAGTTATATTTTGTTGCTTGGCTAAAACCATTAACAAGAAATAGTTGGCACAGTGTAATTTGTGCAACAAGTGGGTCAAACTCTATACCATATGAATCCCACACTCCAAGTGAAAAACACAAAATTGCCAAGTGAGTCCTCCACCAGAAGGTAGCTATTTTTCTAGTCCTGCTCTGGTGTGGGACAGGCTTGTGACTGCCAGTTTGATTGACCAGAAGGTCCTGATCCCATTTTTCTGGGAAAAACACATGGCTTTCTTCCTCAATGCATCATTGTAAATATACTAACGTTATAAAATTGTAAATTTTATATTGATATGCATTCAAAGCATCTATGCTAACTAAATACATGGTCTGGTCCACTGCTTTCCATTCTCTCATTTACTTTGCAAAGGGGAATTAAAACAAAGGATGTGTTAAACACTCTTTTTTACTTTTGCCACATATGACCACCTACAATTTTCACTTGTTTACAAGCTAAAAATGTGGACAGTTTGGAGTATGGATGTGGATGCATGTTATAAAGAAAGCACTAGAAAAAGTGCCTGTGAATGGGTGAGACAAGTTGTATACAGTCAAAGCATAAAAATACATCATAGAGCTAAAGAAAGGCATTAAGTGTATATATATATATATATATATATATATATATATTACTTTGCAGTTCTACTGGTAGGCAAACAACTTAAGTGTCACTAAAAAGAAATCCTTCAAAACTTTTAATATTGGAAAGTTGAGTCTTACTTTATTACAGCCTCTGTTGTCCAACGTTTGTGCCTTTGGTCTCTTATCTTGGGCTGAATGGCTTGTGACTCTCCCAAAACAGACTCTAGTGTATGTAACATGTTACATCATTACCTTCCATGCTTCAGCTGTTAACTTTTGAACACATCACATGCTTCACAACTTTGTTAAATGAAACAGCTATTTTGCAGCTACTGAGGGTCATTAGAGTGAAAAACCAGAAAAATCAGCCCTCACTGCAGCCTGTTGGTAGATTGCTGGATGTCTCTCTAACAACCAAGTTCAACTCTAATCCATTAAATTTTGACATCCATTTAAAATACAGTATCTGTTCCCCGAACCAACCCCAGCTGATATCAGTGACATGTAGGACAGGGGGAGATTGGAAAATTTAAACCATAGCCCTCAGCTTTTTCCACTGATGTAAATCCAGCATCCAACTAAAAGTACTAAAATTAAATTCAGCACAGTGTGGAATATTAAGCTGGCCGCCAAATATAGAGTAAGAGGTATTTTAACAATGTCCTGCAATGCTGTTCAATATTTCAGTCAACTTAACAGGTGAAGGGCTAACAGGTAAGAGTCTGACTGACAGCTTCATTCAAAGTAAAGCTCAAGCCCACAATGCCTAGTGGGTCAGCTCAGCAAAATTTATGACAGTGCTTAAACTTGACAAACAAGCAAAATCTTAAGGCTAAAATAGTGTGAAGTTAATTTAACTTCACACTATTAAATGTCACTTGCATTTCTACCTGTGCCTGTGGTGGAAGTGGAACTGTTTAGACTACCTTTAGCTCTAATTAGAGATAAATATTTTATTAATTAGTTTTTACTATGACAGCTACTGGTCACCTATACAGCGTAAGCATTGTCATGTTGTGATGAATAATTTAATACATTTTTTGTAAAGGTGTTTTTCCAAAATTAATTAGTCTGAGAAAATAGTTTTATGACTATTTTTAACATCCATAAATTAATAGCTGGCAAACTGCCTCTCAGCAATGACTGAGGTAGTAATAAGGGTAACATTATTAAATTGGATACAGGCAATCTTTAAGTATTATGAGGCTTATCTCACAGTGCAGTTCAGGAATTAAGGTTCTAAATTAATAACAAATAAATTAATTAACAATACAGTTTTACAATTAATACATCATCATTTATACTCATTGCTCTCTGTAAATGGCCACCTTACCATGGTCAAGGGGTTTGTGTATCCCAGATGGTATGCTATTGGGGGCTTTTAGGGTTTCACAGCACACAGGTCCAGATGGGGGCTAGATGAAGAGCTTCTCACAAACTCCTACAAACAAACAAGGGACCAGTTTATTCTACCAGGGAGTTACCTGGGCCCCACCCTGGAGCCAGAGCACCTGGTGGCAAGGTCCAAACATTGAGTCCACTGAGGCTGCAGCATGGAGCTATGGAGGGAGTCCTGTTGGGCTTGTCTTGCCTGTGAGACCAGCAGCTCAAGTGGAGTGTGACTTTGACAGCAGCTGAATCAAAAACTTAGTTGTGGGAGGAGTTTGTTGATTCCATGGAACAAGACTTTTGGTCAGCCTCAAAGTGATTTTGACAAACTCTCAGGTGACTCCAGAGGGGAATGTGGTGCTCTACCATGGGAATGGGGTGGTGCCGATCACTGGGATTCTCCCCTTAGGGTGCTGCTTCCACAAAGAAACTCCAGATAAGTCTCAGAGGATGTATGGATGGATATTTTATCATCACATATTCACAGATGCTCTGTTTACATTTACTTCAGATTTTCTTACGGGCAGTAGCATTTCTGGATAGCTCAAGCATGGAAAAACTTTTTTTGTATTTAGAAATGTGGTACTGAAACTCTTAAGTTAACCACCTACAGGTACTAGAATGTATTTGTACTGTTGCGAAGTCCTAAAATGAGAGGCACACAGCATGAACACAGCACATCTCACAGATGATATTTAAGTGCTTGCATCTGCGTCCAGGACACAGCAGCATCTGTTCACACTGTTCTTGCAAAGCCTGCTTATCTAATTACCTGTCTTACTGTGAGGGCTTTGCTAATAGCCTGTAGAAACTGTAAAATACAGTTTAGGGATTTGTTACAGCTGAACCTGAATATAAAGTGTTCTGAATGGAAATAGCCCATAATGCCTCACTGACAAGATGAAATGTAAAACTTTGGAGTGGAGTGACTTCTAATAAAGGTAGTAGATTTGGCCATGCCATGTAGTGTTGTTTGTTTTTCCGTACTAAAGAAAGTGGCTTACTAATCATATTCGCTTTGAAGAAAATCACAATATGACTTAATGTAATTTTACAAGTTATAATTTATTTTATTTTTTTCTGTGCAGTTGTTTTTTGTTTGTTTGAGTTTTTGCCTGTTGCCATAGTAACAGGGTCCTGGGTGTGAACCCAGCCAGGTCCCTTTTTGTTCTTTGGGGTGTGTAAATTTTCACTGTTCCATCCACCCATCCATCAATATTCAATGAAAATAGACAGTGATAATAAATAATCAATCAACTACTTTATGAAGGTACTGGAAATACTAGCCAAAACTGCATAGTCAGAAGGCCATGTAAGGATTAAATCCTCCTATCTCCTCTGTATCCTGGCACAGAGGAGAAATAGCAACAGTGAAATAGCCTTTTGTTGAGAGAGGAAAGATTTAGTGCTCTTCTATTGTTGAAATCTGCAGAACTATAAAACAATAAAAATGAAAGTGAATAATGGCATGTGCTCAGATAGCCCAGGCATGGGTGCCCCATCAATATCATATTACAACTGTATTATCAATAAATCTTTTCACTTGATCAGATCATGTTAAGTCCAAAGAGCAATGGAGTTAATCACTTTTATTCATAATTAAATGACAATTAAACAGTAACTTCGTTTTAAAAAAAAAATCATAAAACAAAACATTAATTTCATGTAGTTCTGATTACTTTGTGTATGACGGCTTACCGCAGCAGTAAATCTATGTTAAAATAAAAAAGTTTTCTTAAGGCTGTGTACAATAAAAACGCTTATTTTTGTCAAGCGTTTTGAGCCATACTCATCCCTCCGCTGTCATATTTTTTGCATCAAAATATTCCATGTTTTTTTTCTGACTTTCTTCACTTCTTTTATTAGCTCATGATGCAGATAAGCCCCTGTATCTGCCCTTCCTTTTCCCTCAAGGGATTATTTCTAACTAGAACCATACGCTCATCCAAACAAAGCCTTCCTAACTGGAAAGACAACATGAACACTACCATATGTACTGCGTTTGTACCCATAGGGCAAAAGAGTGGAGAGGACAATGAGGAGCAGACACAGTTATCATTTGTGTCTTAGCATGAGAGTAGATTGTGTGTGCCTTTTTGTTAACTCAGGGCACCGTTAGCCTCCCCGAGGGCAGAAGTGACAGAGAGGATAATTTGGCATTCATTAAAGCTCTCTGCAGTGACCTCATGACCCTGTTCAAGCTTTCCTGAAAGCACTCGATATCCACCAACCGATGTATGATTACCATCACCGGTCATAACCTCGGTCAAAATTTAGTTCACCTGTACAGAAGGGAAATCAGGCCACGGGCATGCAGCTGTGGCTGTCTCATTTGGCAGGAATTGCTTCCTCCTCTCTGTCTGCACTGAAAGTCTGTGATTTTGTTGAAAGGGCTGTCAGAAAAAATCTCAGATTGATTGGTGAGGTTACTAGGTCAGAGCCAGAAATGAAGAATGAAAGTGGAGGAGAGAAAATACAGGAATGAGATATAAGCTCAGAGACTAGGTCTGCTTTCAGTGGAGATTTCCGTTCATAAACTGTCTTTTGGCATTGTGATCCTGTAGGGATCATCATTGCTCCAGTGTTATACAGAAGACTCTCAGTGATGGATACACCACACTTTGCAGCTTTTGTTCATTGCTGTTGGTGACTGTTGGCGTTGCCAACTTAGCAACGGTCTCTTTCGGTTCAGTCATTTGAAAACTCCTTTAGTGCCTTATTTATTTTTAAAGCCTACCTTGACTCCCCTGCCATGAAGAGAGTTGCCAAAAGTGAATATTTAACCATATGCTTGTAGCTCTCTGTGAAAACTATGCTAAGCGATGAAGAAAATTGTCAGTACAATTTCTAATCAACTGTTCACAAAAATGTGAATCACATGTAAATGTGTGAAAATGCAGGGAAATCGCTAATACCCAAAGTTTGTCTGGGGAACATATTTTCATCTTTGTAATGATTTCACCGATTGCAACTGTCAAAGTTTATTATTATTATTTTCAAACCTTATGTACAGGACGTGAAACACTTGAGATTATGTAATGTACCCTATTGTACATGCATTTATGTACAGCTTTTGTAGCCCTACTTATAACTACAAGTCAGATTGTGAATCTGACTTGTAGTCTAAAGTCGTGTTTTCCTGGCATGTTTTTTTTTTTTTTTTTTTTTTTTCGGGAG
>VVHJ01060137.1:0-10826 GCA_015107715.1 Tylochromis polylepis | reverse complement strand
GATGTATCGCAAGTAAGCCCTGATCAGATGATCTCAGGGACCTGCTAGGGACATAGGGCTGTAGAAGATCAGAAATATAGGCTGGTGCCAGTCTGTGCAAAGCTCTAAAAGTCAAAACCAGGATCTAATGACTAACCTCGTATTGTGGATGGATTATCTCAGTTGTTCTCCTGACTGAAGTTTGGTCCGTTTACAGCATCCTGCCATGCCATTGCATTTGTCCCTAACCATCGGGAACCCTCGCGTTAAAAAGTTAGCGTTCATCCTCCAGCTTCACTGTGTTTATATTATGCTAACATAGCTGTGTAGCTAGCAGCACGTAGCACATCATTATATACCAGCTAGCCCAACTTCAGTAACCCTACAAACGTCACTGCTGTTTAGTTTCCTGTCTTCATTTATGTCTGAAGTGATAGCAGAGCTGTACGTTTGAATCTTTCAGAAATCCCTCAGTCAGAACGTGGGATATTATGTTTAGGTGGAAACTAGCGAGCTAACTCCCTGCTAACGTCTAACTCTGTTAAACTTCATAAATCCTGTTTTCATGGATGCCTGGATGTTAAACTTCATTGTTCCACCTGGTAGAGCAGCCACACTGATCATTTTATTACAGATGAAAGAGTTTAGACAGTTTGTAACTCTCAGTGATGCTGCAGTGTTCGTTTGACTTTGGACCTGCAGCGGGGTTTGGGCCTGGAAACGGCTAATGACGTCAGACTGAAAGACTGGATTCTTGTTCTAATTGAGACATCCTACATGTACAATTTAAACAAAGGAGAGGAAGTCTGGTGGTTACCACTGTTATCGTAGCAAGAAAGCCCTGGTTTTGAATCCACCTGGGGCCTCTTGTGTGGACTTTGCATGTCTTCCTTGTGCTTCCCTGGGTACTCCTAGTTTATCAGATATTCTTTTGGAGTTAACTGATCCTTGGTTGTAGTCGTGAATACGAGTGTGAACAGTTGCCTGTCTCTATAGGTCAGCTCTGTGACAGTCCAGCAACCTGCCCAGGGTGTAGCCCGCCTCTCGCCCAGAGACAGCTGAGATAGGCTCCAGTCCCACCGTGACCTCAAACTGGATAAGCAGAAGAGGATGGATGGATGGATTAAAGTGCCAATACGTGTATACTAGTGTTACTACCTGGAGTCTGGGTGTTGTCTTTGCATCTCCATCAGTCTTCTGTCTAGCTATTCTACCTTCACCGAACGCATTGTGCTTCTCATCTCTTGAACAGCTCTGTGGGCGTTTGGCCTGTTATTTTAGGCAAGCTCCGTGTGGATAGATTAAAGAGGGGTGTGTGGGGATTTTTAATGGCTACACTTTACCACACTATTAGACCCATTTTGGGCCATAACACCTTTCATACTCAAGCATGTTGTGTTCCATCAACTACCTTCTGTATTTCACGTACACACAGAAACACGTAGATTACACTTTTTCCCCCACTGCAGTAACATAAAGTAGTACAAATGGCTTTACTCTCCATCCCTCCCACAGATAGTGAGCCATATGGCGGATGACAGATTAAAAATGTTTGTCGTCTGTGCATGCCCTGCCCATTGGATTACCGGCCCACTAATGGGGTATGAGTGTGTGTGAGACTGGGGGTAGGGGATTCTGCAGACCTTATAGATAAAGAAAAGTACGGACTTTCTTGCGTGACCTATCTGTTTAAACGTGCTTGAACAAGTTGTTGTAACTCTGGCTCCGTTTCTTTATAACACATACACATTTACCCATGAAGTAATTTATTGTCCCCCTAAATGAATGAGTGTGTTGGCAAATGACAGTGAAAAAAAATTACTGTCATTAAGTAAATTACAAGGAGGAGAAGTTTAGTAAAAGTGATAAAGCCTGCTGGATGCCAGAGCAGTCTAACTGCAAACGTTTTGATAAGGTCAGGATTAAACTTTCCACTTCCACAGATGGTTTCTGACTTACTCTCTGTTATTCTGGTAATAAAAGGCCTTTTGGTGATAAATATCGCAATTCTTCCATTGCCCAGGTGTAGCTAATAATATATAGCTTTGTCACTTTTTTATGATCTTAACTCTTCATAGGGCACTCATCGAAATACCTGGAGACGAGTGCGAAGCAGCAGGAATGACAGTTAGCACCTCCCCCTCACCTGTCAGGCATCGGGGAGGGGTGTTTGCAAGGAAACTGAAGCAAAAGGAAATGAAAATTAAGGCCATGAGTTGTACCTGAATTACACCTTACAACAATATAATAATATGTACTTAAGTACTATATGTACCCAGCCAGCCAAACCCCATTTTGTACGTTCCAGCACATCTCAGTCACCGCTTCTCCCGGCTATCTCTACGCCAGCGATCAAAAAGACTGAAGTTTGATGTTTGAATTTGAAAAATGCCATTTAAAGATTGTACTTTGGTTTTGCGATTTATTTTCAGGAGAAACACATTATACTTTAACAGTTTTTAGGGGTATTACACATTTTTTGAGCCTTATTGTTCGAACATTGTTCTCTACAGTACAGTTTGTTTGTTTTTTCCTGCAACGTCTCAGTGGTCTGTTTGTTCATACAATACTGGTACTACACATGACCCAGCTGCAGTTAAAATGGCCTGTTATTCTCATATAGGAAGCATCATTCTTCTTACTTTACATCTGCTGTGGAGAGCAACAGCCTCCACCAGAGCCTCAGCTACCAAACGTTAGTCATATATTTGTCCCTTGTAGTAGTGGATTTCCTGGAAATGCTCGAAATTGCCTTTAACTACTTGCTCAGATTGGACTGGTTTTCACTTTTTGACGTATCCACTTCACTGACCACGTTCCTCACCATTCATTTTTTTGTATGATGCCATTTAAATTATATATTTATAACCGGTTTATAATCATTCATTCATAGAAAACCCCAGAGCTCCTTTCTCATGGGGTTGCACTGGCTCTCGACAATGAGAAGCCTTTCTCCCTACGCTAACATATTCAGTGAATCACAATAGTTTAGCTGATCTTTTTAACAGTGAGATTATTGTGTGAGTCATGACCTAGAAGAGCGCAAAGAGAACGAGGACATTTACCTCCCTGATGTCCCACACAAGGACACGCATATGCACACGGAGAACACATCCAGCTGAACATGGACGCGCCATGTCTGAAGCTTCTGTTAGACAGGACACCATTAATTGTGTCCTGCCAGTCCATCACCATGAAAAGGTCTGTGTGACTTTTAATTTGCATTCAGTCCATGAGGATCAATACGTCCCTGCTCTGGGCTACATTCTGACATAGATCTGTATTAGGAAAACACCGTGTCTGCTTCCATTAAACAGTAACTGAAGTAAGGGTTGGTGACCACAGCGCCACAGAAAAGTCACTGAGTGTAAAAAAAATCCCTCGTATGATGACCGCTGGCGCTTTAGCTACTGCTTGTATGGGTTTACTCTGACTAGAGTCAGTGCTCTGGGCCAATCGTCTAAATAGTGACAAATGGTCAGTGTGCTCCCCTCAACCCTTTCGACATTTCTTGAACAGTTTTTTCGGGAGACGTAGAACAGCACTGTAGCACATGCCCAGCAAGCATGCACTGGAAAAGCATGGCTTAATTTCCAGTATGGACGATGGTATGTAGGAGAAGGTCACATCAGGGCAGTGTTGCGACACAACAAGACCAATATCTATGGCCTTGGAAGTGAAAACTGCCTTGTTATGTAGCGCAATAGAGAATAGTGGACGGAGCTTCTTTGATGCCTCACAGTGCCCTAAGAAAAACACTAGGCTTTGAAAAATCTTTGTACGACAACAGGTGCCACGTGTTGTGTGACACCGATTCACAGGGACAGTTAATATGAACACAGAGCGCTCCTTCACACACGGCTGTAACAATGATGGGGGGAAAGACCTCGAGCTCTTCTGGGGCACACCGAAGCTTAGACGCTCTGATGACGCCACGTTAATATTTGTTTCACGTTTTGTTGTTTTGTTTGTCTTTTTTAGGCTTTTTCCAAACACAGCACAGTCGCAGAAGGGTTTTTGTTGCTATAATTACAAATATATATATATATATATGTTGACAAAAATTACTGACCAGTAATAATGCTTGTTGTGTCTGTGGTGATCCCGCCCCCTGCCTTGTTTAGCATGCCACCCTATCACGACCACCCTCTCTCTCCCTCTTCATGCATAGCTGGGCTGGTGGGTGTAAAAATAGCTGGGTTGGCAGGGGGTGGAATACGAGGGGTTGTTAGTCAATGGTCATTGAGTTGGAACTTGTAATGAGGAAACAGTAGCGCTCTGCTGCCTGTAGTTACAGGACCTGCGTCCAGTCAAGTGGTGCAACAGGGACAGAACCTCATCCCTCCTGTATGGTCGCCAGTAAGCTTTTAGGGGGAGGGGAGGGGAAGGAGGGACAGGGAGTGGATTATCAAAGTGATTAACTCACTTAGATTCCTTTACATTCTGATGAAAGACACTCAAATAACTTGTACCATGGGCAACACAGCCGTGTGTAAGGTGTGCGGCTCAGACAAGGGCCTGAGGACTGTTGGGAGCCAGGCTAACCTAGATCAGAGTGCTTTGCCAGACTACTACTGCATGGAGCATTTTCCTGTGCAGCGTCCTGTGATACTGGTAAGAGCTTACACCAGCAGGTGCAGCACAACAACTAGGACACTCCTGAAGTGCTCTTTGTTTCTGAAGTATTTTAGGAGATTCGAGTAACTTTTTTGAAGCGCTCAGAAGTCCGTGTCAGTCATTTTATTTTGGTCACTGTCAGGATTCTTTGTTGTCACCAATGCTCAGTCCGGATACCTTTTAAAGTGTTTTCATTACAGTAGCTACCTTTGCATCGAAGTGATAGGACTTTTATTGCTCGTCAACTCTTCACTGAAAGCATGCAAGCCAGAATTTGTGCAGATTTTTGCCTTTGAGTTAGATTTTAGCAGATGTGGACAAAGTGTTGAGGCGTTTAGGGTTTGAGTGTGTTGATGCATCTATGTTGGTGCGTAAATGATTTTGTGTGTTCGATAGGGTGTGCTTTTTTCCTCATCTGCTCGGTCTTCAAAGGCCAGTGTGACATTTTTGTTCCTAAAGTATCCCAGCACAGCAGCATGTTGTAGCTAATTTGGAAAGCAGTGTAATCACTTCAGCAGCATGCTGCTGGGAATACAAGACCAGGAAATATCGCTTCTTTAGTCTGGTCTCAGTTTTAGTGCGTGGCTCGTCCTGGAGGAACGTTTGTGTCTGTTTCTTTGTGTCTTAATTCAGTTACTCGACTGTGCAATAAGTGTGTCTCGTTGATTCTGGAGCGGTCTAACAAAGAGTTTTAAATATGAATGCACTGCGGTTCCTAATGAATTTAATGACAGTGGAGATGTAGTTTGGATTGATTCATTAAAGGCTCATTTTGTTGGCTGTAAGTAGGTGACTACACAAGTCTTTGGAACGCTGTTGAACACCATTTGTTCGAAAGGTAATCCCTGAGATCAGTTTGAGATCAGCTGAGTTGCTATAAGGTAATATTTTCACCCCTGTCTAGCCTTCGAGTGATCCCTCCTGCCATATTGATATATAAGTTTCATGTTGTGATTACGTTAATCACTCAGAGCCGCTATGACCTTACACTGACCCTCTTCTCTATGAGGACAAGTGGACTAAAGCATGAGAGCAAACCACACTTCATGGCAGAACATTCCCACTGGCCCCGCTCCGTTCAGGTGTCAAGGATTCAGGTGTTTCCTCAGGTTTGTCACTGGCATTGAGCAAAGGTATGGACACGGAACATCTGCATGGCTGACAGAGCTGTGGGAGTGACTTTGTGCTCACGTGGACCTTTAACGTGTCATTTTTATATTTATTGGACAAATTCTGGTCTGCTTGTGAAACCACGCGGCGTTTGCTGCTCGCTGCAGTGACGAGTGTTCAGACCATAAACCCCTCCACAGACGAACTGCGCAACATAAACAGAACAAGGCTCAGCTGTTCACCTGCACCTAAAGGAGAAGGACGCTCAGTGATGGAAATCACACATTTCACAGATGGTTAGAGAGAGGAGGAAAGGAGGACGTGATCATAAGAATGACTCGACCCCGTCAACAGTTCACCTCCACGCTGCAGTCTTTTAGCGTCTTTGAGCGTCGTCTTTTGGTTTCATATCGTTACTGTTTTGCTTCCGCACTGCTGCTTATTTTCTATTTGTCTCATAAATGTGTTTTATATAAAAACAACCTTCCTTCTTCTGTGACGGCACATCTCACACACATCCTGTTTTTAGACATGGAGAGCTCAGTGTCTTGACCTGTGAACTTTGGCCTCCTCTTACACTGACGTGTTACAGTCAAGTGCTTGAAAGGTCCTCCTACTAATGAAACATTTAACAAAGAGCAGTTTATGCTCCAGGTCCTACAACGGTGTGTTAACACATCTAGGCAAAGATTTGATTGGCTGGAAACAGCCAAGTTTATTTCACAGTTTTCCGTGACGCTTCCAACCAGCTTCCATTAATCATAACGGTAATGAAGACGAGAGAAACATAAGAATGATGACTATATCAGAATTTAATGCCGGTCCGTTTATGCCAACTCGACCACGAGGAAGGAGTTTTCTGTCAGCGGCGCAAACAGAGCAGCACCAGTGGCTGAAGTGCAGTCGCTGATAAACACAGGTACTGTTATTCCATCCAGCTAGAAATACAATCTGTTCCTTCATTCAATGTCAAGCAAATGTGTGTGTTTGTTTTGTGTTGCTAGCCTCGTTTTTAATCCAGGCTAAATGTCCTTATTAAAAAAACAATATCCTGAAGGCTGGTTGGTTCAGGTTAGGTTAACTTGCTGGTTAGTCGTAGAGCTGCTGGTGGACGACTTTGTCCCCACCTTCTTATAACTGTTTTAGTTTTGATTGCATTTACTGCCTAACTTTAGTGTGTCTCACAAATGAAGACCAAACTTGTTATTGCATTAAAAATATAGTCAAAATAAAGTAAAAACTATATAGTTTTCAGTTGCCATTCAGTTAGGTTTAGGGTCCAAAGTTAAGAACCGTGTAGTCACAGTTCGCTAGTGAAGCATTTACCCAAGACAAAAGGTTCTAAGAGAGTGCTGTGAGTTACCGTTAGACTGATACCTTTACATATTGTGTTTTTTCTGTCATCTGCTAGCTTTGCTGGTAGGCTGAAACAGCCTTGTCACTATGGTTACCATGTCACTATGCTCGTCTCTATGGTAACTGGAAGGAGTATGGATGCTCCCAGCCTTGGCACTAGTACCTCACAGTATCCGTGTTGGGGGACAGTTTGGGCAGCGTTCGCACTACTGATGGAGCTCCTGGCACTCCACAGGTTTGAGGTGATGTGTCGGTGAATGAGCGTGAGCAGCCCTTTGTCACGTTAGGTTTTCTGATGCCATGAAGTAACGTGTAAAGACACGGGCTGAAACGTGAGCCAGAACAGACAGTCAGAGAAAAGGCAGGATTATATACGACACTGTGCCGGGAAAGCCTTCGGTGTTATCCTCACTGACCGCAGACACAAGCTCCATGCGACTGCAGCTTGTGCCTGTGCTCCTTATAACTAGGAGTTATGTTTGCGATGATGGCTGCTGCACTTCCCACTTTCTCTCCAATGTTCAGTGTTTTTCATTCAAAGCCTCGCTTGTCTGAAGGTCCTGTTGGTCTTCGTGTCACTATAGCAACCAGCCAGTCGCAGAGAGATGATTAGGGCAAGGTCTTGCATAATGTGACTCAAAGGGGAATGTGAGGATGCTGTCAGGCTTCACTGTGGCGTTAATTCAGAGCAGTTTCGAGGCTGCATGGAGACGCACGTCTAGGGTTTTAGACTGGCTTAGACTCATTCAGACAATTAAGCTGAGACTGGGGAAGAAATGTGAGATATTACAGCAACACAGATTTAAGTAGGATCAGTTTGTATTAACAATATATTTTAAAAGAAATTCTGAAAAAGAGATGATATATAATTTTATTAGTGAAATTTCTTTTTGTAAGTTGGCTCAATTTCCCTATGGTGGAGAGAATCTATGGGTCGTATGCACTGATGAATATTTGATTAATATGAAAACTCATCAGCAGTAATTCTTGATAAAGTAAGTACATGGAACTAGTTGTAGATCGGGCACCAGCACGCTGTTGGTAGAAAAAGGATAAAAGTGATGCAGTGCAGTTCCCTGCAGTGGCCAGATGGTAGCTGACTGCAGGTAAGTTAGAAACGTCGGATCAAGGCTGTGTGTCTGAAGCGGGCATCGTTGCTGCAGCGTCAGTGCTTCTTTTATCTGTGCTGCGTCCTTTTCACTTATCTGTATACACGAAAGGCTGTGATTCAAATTCTTTGGCAAACTTTGACCCTGATAGCCAATAATAGATCTCTCATCCTGAAAATAAGCAGTGTTAGAGAAATAGCAATGTTGTTGCTGTATTTGACCCCTGAACTCCTGGTGGGACGACTAACGCAATTTGAATGCAGTAAACATAAGCAGCACGCAGTGTTTTTCTGCAGGAGGAGCAGAGAGCTTGATTTAACTTTAGCGGAGGCACCAAGAGGAAAATGCTGAATCACCCTCCCTCCTTACAGTCCTGGTCTGTTTCCAACTGCAGTTCACTCAGCATCCAAGAACAGGGGACACGTCCTTCACAGCCAGGGACACTTTTGTGCACTGAGGAAGATCAGTAGTGCAAACGCATTATTACTGAAGATGATATTTTGTGCAGTGTGATTTTTGGCACTTTTTTTAACACTTTATTTTTATTGGTAGTTTTGTATTTTTTTAACAAAACATTCAGACCCATTAACAAGTATCCAGAGCATCAAGGTATGCAAAGACGCAATAAAAGAAAGATACAGCCATTTAAGGTACAGTCAAATCAAATAAGTGTGATACACAGCAATGATACATTTGGTACCAGGGTTTAGAGTATTTTTCCATTCAGGTAAAGGTCCCAATCTTTCCAGTACTTCTCAAATTTATCAGCAGCAAGTCTTAGTGAAAAAGTCAGTCTCTCCATTGTGTAAATTTCCTGGATAATGCCTATCCAGTCCAAAGATGACGATGGATCCACATTTAGCCATTTGCGAGTTATGGCTTTCTTTGTACCGGCCAGTAGTATCAATAAAAGATATTTGTCCGGTTTCCTCAGTCCTTGAGGAAAATGGCATAGATAAAACACAGTGAAATCAGGGGCCAAATTCAAGGCAATCATGGTATTGTTTTCTGTAATCACTACTAGCCAGTAGGGGACAATCTTAGCACATTCCCAAATGTCCTGCAGATACACATCCACAGTTCCTCCAACACAGAGCCTTGTCAGGGTTTTTACTTTGTTTTCTCTTAGCGTTAGGCGTGACAAAAGAATGCACCATGTTTTTCCATGCAAATTCCCTCCATAGACCTGAGCTCGAAGTCATTACCACAGCCTTGCATATATTGAACCAGCTGTCGTCATGTATTATTATTTCAGCCTCTTTTTCCCATCTAGCTTTAATGTACGTTGTGTCATTATTCCTACATGTTTGTAAACATTTGTATAATGTGGATATCTGTTTCTTTGGCGCATTCCCCTTGCATGAGTCAAGGACGATTTTAACCAAGGCAGTGTCCTCCTCTTCTAGGGATTTTATGTTTCTGTCGTAATGGTGCCTCAGCTGGAGGTATCTAAAGATTTTTGGCACTTTTAATGTAGACTTTTTATGGAAAACTTAAAAAAAGATCGATTCATCATGTCATTGCTATTGATGACAAAAGCTTGCATAAAGCCTTTTGCAAAACTAGGTGCTTTTTTTTTCTTTAAAAACTGCAAACATAATTCCTGAAGCGTCACCAGGTAACACTGGAAACTCTGAGATGGCTTTCCAGTGGCCTCAGATCCTCATTAGAAATGAACAGGAGTCTGTGTGAGATGTTCTCAGGCACGAACCGAATAATCTTATTTGACAGCCAAAAAAAGCACGTGTTTTTAAAGTGTGCTTCTTTTCTGTTTCTTCCAGTCGGACAGTAACACAAGTTTCCTGCGAGCAGCAAGAGCGGGGAACATTGACAAGGTTTTGGAATATCTGAAAGGGGGCGTGGACATCAGTACCTGCAATCAGGTGGGAAAACGACGTTACACTAATCACAATACACAGACACATCCACACATGCAGACCTACTGTCAGTCACACACTAACGGCTGCACGGTATGGACGAAACATGTCCACTGGCCTTTTGCCTTGGTGCATGCTAGGTAGTTTTTACTTTTTGTCCTACTGCCAATATATTGATTGTTTCTTCTGAATTGGTGTTTTTGATCAATTTGGCTCCTCTCTAAGAATTAAAAATGGCAAGACTCGGCAAGCT
Source organism: Tylochromis polylepis (assembly GCA_015107715.1). NCBI lineage: Eukaryota > Metazoa > Chordata > Actinopteri > Cichliformes > Cichlidae > Tylochromis > Tylochromis polylepis. The sequence goes on along the minus strand of VVHJ01060137.1, from coordinate 525 downwards.
TGAACACAAAACTAGCTTCTGTGGTTTTGCCTCTAAACAGAATCAGAATTTCAGCAATACTAACATTCAGAGAGTAGGAAAAAACTGTTTCATAGTTTAGTTGGAGGACTTGTTTTGGTAGTAATCAAGCAGACAGAAAGCAACATTAATATTAACTCTTTGTTTCTGTCAGTTGAGTTTAGAATTTAATATGCTGTCACATTTCATCTATTCAATTCAATTAAATCTTATTTATATAACGCCAAATCACAACAACAGTCACCTCAAGGCGCTTTATATTGTAAGGTAGAGCCTACAATAATACATACAGGGAAAAACCCAACAATCATATGACCCCCTATGAGCAAGCACTTTGGCGACAGTGGGAAGGAAAAACTCCCTTTTAACAGGAAGAAACCTCCAGCATAACCAGGCTCAGGGAGGGGCGGCCATCTGCTGCGACCGGTTGGGGTGAGAGAAGGAAGACAGAATAAAGACATGCTGTGGAAGAGAGACAGAGATTAATAACAGATATGATTCAGTGCA
>VVHJ01060135.1:258-14527 GCA_015107715.1 Tylochromis polylepis | reverse complement strand
AGCAACAAAGGTATACTGGGGACAAACCGAGCCAGTTCCACTAGGCCTGGTGCGCAGGGAAAAATGATCAATATGCTTTCTGTGACATTTTTGTTTGGTGGTGTGCCGTGGCTCCAAAAGTTTGGGAAACGCTGATCTAAGTAACCCTCATCAATCAGGCCCATCACACACGGACTCTATACTCAGAACAAGTCCCTTTGCACTGCTTCCAAGCACTTTGTTCTCCAATATGTGCCTTTCTCTCTTTTTTTTTTTAAAGCTCCTGCAAGGACCAGACTTAAGAAGCTTACTGGTGGGAGTCCTGCTAAGGTTTCACCAAGACAATATAGCCTTTAAAGCTGCTATGGAGTCAATGTTCCATCAGGTTCGAGTCAGTGAGGAAAATGCAGATCTGCTAAGGTTTCTTTGGTGACCTGCAGGAAATTATGAAGAAGAGCTTGCACAGTACAAAATGTTGATTCATATTTTAGGAGCAACATCGCCACCAAGTGTTGCAACATTTGCTCTTCAGAGATGTGCAACAGATTTTAAAGGTGAATTTGGGCAAGAAGCTACCAAATCAGTCAAGAAAACTTTCTATGTCGACGACTGTCTCAAGTCAACTACTGATGAGGATGCAGCAGACACCCTTTGTACCATCTTGGAAAACAGTGGATTTCAACAAAGTGGGCAACTAATAACTGGAGATTACTAGGAGTAATTCCTGAAGAGGAAAGAGCGCAAGGGTTCTGAGATTTGGAGACAGATAGCTTGCCTTTGGAGAGGGCACCAGGAACCCACTGGTGGGCTGAAACAGATCAATTCAAGTTCACGATCAGTCTTAGAGACCGTCCATATACGAGAAGAGCCCTGCTTTCTTTAACATGCTGGGATTTCTAGCTCCAGTGATATTGCCTGGTAAGCAGATGCATCAGGAATTATGCTGACTGAAGTACAGCTGGAATGAGGAGTTGCCATATGACGTGGCTGGAAAAGATGGGCAACAGGTCTGCAACAGCTTGAAGGCTTTGGTATCAGCAGATCGATCAAAACAAAGCAGTTTAGTGTGCCAGGCTTTGCACAGCTGCACCACTTTGCTGATACAGGTGATGATGCTTGTGGAATTTCAACCTAATTGGTGTTATGCAATGAAAATGGGCTTGTGGGGTCCACATTGATGATGCCAAAGGCAAGAGTTGCTCCCCTAAAGTCTGCAGCTATACCAAGATTAGAAATGACTGCAGCTACTATTCAGATGGACAAGCTTCTGAGGAAGGACCTGGAGTTAGATAATCTTTTAAATGGACAGCACAACTGTGCTAAAGTATCTCAACGATGAGAGTGCAAGACTTAAAGCTTTTGTTGCTAATAGGATCGCAACAATTCTTGCACACTCTCAGAGTTCACAATGGAGTTATGTCAGTCGTGCTTTGAACCCTGGTGTCTTCAGAGGACAAACAGTGGAAAGTTTCCTGAAATCTAATATGTAGCTGTCAGGACCAGATTTCTCTTCTCTTCTAGTTCTCAGGACTCACAGCCTAAGAATCCTGAGGCACGGAGTGCTAGATATTAAGGATCCTGAGACTTTCAATCTCACAGAAATCGTGAAGCACTGCCAAAGTCAGTTTTGCAGAAGACACAGTGATGTTAAAGAGAGGTGGAGTAAAGAAACCTAGTCCTTGTATAAGCTGAATCCAGTGCTCCAAGATGGAGTTAAGAGAGATTAAGTGACATTTATTTGACCTCATATGGTATAATATATAATACCCTCATATTATACCACTTGTCCTGAGACAGATTCATCATATTACAGCCCAGGCTGGAAGGAATCATATGATGACTAACTTGCGTGAAAGATTTTAGATATCAGGGGCAAATCGAGCCATCAGAGTGTTCCTGGCTAGGTATTTCATATGTAAGCATCAACATGGAAAGCTCTAGGCACTCTTTCCATGTCCCACCAGTGGGTGTATTGAGATTCAAACGTGTCCGGTTTTTTGTGTGAAATCACCTATGCTGTCAATTTGAAGCTCCTACATTGCCTCGTTTTCGAATTACTGCATTCACAAACTTAGGTGTCCACGGCACCCGCCCGCCCGGCAGGGTGATGACGATACCCCATCAGCCATAAAGGCTGAGGGCTAAAAATGTTCCAAAATCTGAGATCACTAACTGACACACAATGATGTCTCCAGTATTTATCAGACTGCTGTACTCCTGTAATATGATCAAATCTGATGAAGGTAGGTATAAGAGTCACCTGAGAAGCCCTGCACACGAGTACTCTGAAAATGTTAAATACTGGATTGTCTCAAATGATAACCTTACATTGTGTTGAAAAAAATACTGCACAGTCAAGGAAGCTGTGGAGTTTGTATCCACTATAGTCACTGTCTATGTCTATTATTAACAAGTCCAGACCTGAGCATGGTGCCATTGAGTCGGATAGCTCTCTTCCAGTCCTTCAGGGTGGATTTCCCTGCTAAACACACAAACTCCTTTGGGCTGATGAGCTGCTCATTGAACTGATCAGAGGGGAAAGAAAAACAAGTCAGTGTAGATTCAGGACAACCTAAGTGCTTTAAAAATGACTGTGTACCTGGACACATTTCACATTTATCCCAGGGCAGACGAATTTCTTCCAGATTAGAGTGGCTTTGACGTCTCCGCATGTGATTGGGTAGAATACATCAGCTTCCACGTCCACCTCTTCACTTAATTTCACTGCAAAGACAGAGACACAAATAAGGCCACTGAGTAAACTGTAAAGTAATGTAGTCTCTTGGAGAGACAAATTCTTTTACTACAGAAAAATTCAGAAGAGTGACAAATAGCATGGCAGTTTATTCTTTACAGAAAATTAGCCTAACAAAGTGGAAAACAGCAAAAATAAATCCAGCTAAGGTGAGTAAACAAAAGTGCAGTTCAAGTTACCAATTACTGCCTCTTCTTTTGCCAGCGAATCTGCTCTGATGGCCTCTGCTTCCATGCTACTGTGTGCTACTGTGAGGACATTCTCCCTGAGAGAAGAAAACACATGGCTCAGCTCAGCAAACTTTCTACATCTTCTGCATATCAGTACATTTGTTGTACTTGATTTCATGTACAATATGTTATTTGTAAGTAATAACTGTCAGGTAACTGGAGTTGGCACGCCACCTACAGTATTTCTAGTCTTTATCTAGGCTTTGAGGAATACAAAAGACAAGAATATTTACCTATAGAATGTGTATAACGGAAATTAACTGTATTTTAGCGATTTTGCATCTCATTGCAGTTGCATTGAGTTTCTTTTTGATGTTGTATCTCGCTCACTCACAGTCACTTTCATCGCTTGCTGACACATCTTTTAGGCCATTTTATTTATTCTCCCTTTTTGTACATTTTGAGTGATTTTATATTTTTTGGTTTTTTTGCATTTCTTTGTAGCGTACACATTTTGCATATTGTCATTTTGTGTTTTTGTTGACATCTTGCTCACGTTTGTGTCTATGCCAGCTCTGTATCTCTTTATAGTTCTTTTGCATTTCCATCTCACTTTGTAGTCATTTCATACGTGTGTGTGTTTTGTTTGCATCTCAGTCACGTCATTCTTGCTTCTTTATGTCGATGTTTTGTGTCTTTTAGACACAACTCTTTCTGCTCATTTTAAGTCTTTGTACTTCTTCTAACTTTATAGTATTTGCAGCTCTATTAGTCATTTTATATCTTTGAGTAAATTTGCCCCTTCACATTTATTTGACTTTTTGACCACAAGTTTATGTGTGCAGTGAGTATATGTTACCCAGTCTGAGGGGTCAACTCTGCAGTCACCAGCACTGCTTTATCCTCCTCTGCCACAGAGGGGAGGTCCTCGCTCCCCGATTCCGGTAAGGTGACGATCACAACCTCATTCATTTCCTGCATGTTTACCTCTGATGAAGCCATGGAGAATCAGTGGCGCTTATCTACAAATAAGTGACAACAGTGAGTGGACAGATGTTACTGGTTGTATAATGTTGCAAAAGATTTAGTAATTAGAATAAATGGTCTCCTGACTATAGCAAAAACACACCATAGTTCAGAGAAGGGGAATGATTCCAGTAATACTGGAAGACAACTGCAGAACGTCAGTAACTGCATATACACTCTGGAGTGTACACGGGAGCTAAATGGCTGCTAGCTACAGTAAACAATGACAGCATTGATTGTGTACTTCGTGTACACTGAATAACTACATGAGACATCGTTCTTTTGTGGCGGAATTAAATTGTCGGGGCTTGACTTTGTTTGCAACAAACTTTTACATGTTGAAATGAATTCAGTGTGTTTGCTTTCTTAATCTGATCGACCAGGATGTAATGACGCTACCGCAGATTAGGATATTAAACGGGGGGCTGAATAAGCTTACCTTGCACAGGCTACTTAATGTTGAAAACGATGTCTTGGTGTCGCCCCGACAGAAAGGATGCTATCTGGTAAATTTAAACCTATTCCAGTAAATTACTGCCAAATGTTCAGCTATTAAAACCAATTAGCTGATATCTGTCTCTTTTCGACTTCATACGTAACATTGCCGCTCTATTTTTCACAGATTTCTGAAACCTAAATTTGCACGTACTAAGCTAGCATGATTTTTTTCGGTGTAGTTCTTCTTCTTTTGTTGTTTTTCTTGGCGGTTGGCGCTACCAGATGGTAGCAGTAATGCACGAAATGGAATATTACTGCCACCAATTGTTATGGAGGCCGAAATGCCACAAAAAAAAAAACAAAAAAAACAAACAAATGCTACCTAACAAATTAGTCTGTCTTCAAAAGTTAAATATAGCCTGATAGTTTTAATTTCTTCAGTTGTTTTGGAATAAATCAATAAGGTCCAGTTTCATTTTCATGTTTTTGGATCAGTTGTCTCATATTTCCTACATCGCAATAAAACATGTTCTGTGGTCTCATTGTCTCCACTGCAGACACATTTTCCTATGTGGTATTTTTCTGTTATGTTTAAACCAGTGTGCCCAAGTCTAAGTCCGGATATGACTGTCACCTCTCTCCTGCTCCTTCTTCTGCTTCTCGTTTCTCTGTTTTCCTTTGAATTTTGTAAAAGCGCTGCCCTTTCCTTTCTTCCTCCCATTGCTTTTGCCATCTTTCCTTTATCCTCTGCCTTGTTATGTCCTTTATCCCTGTCCTAATGACAGTCTGTTTGACGAGATCAGCTGAAAGACTCTTTGTGGCTTCCTTTGCTGTCCTATCAGCCATTTCATTTCTTTTAACTTCATAATGAAGAAAGTGACCACAAGCCCCATCATACTGATTCTAAAAAGCGTTTCTTTTTGTACAGCTAATTGTTCTTGCTAATAATAAGGAGGAAACAATTAAAATGGTATAAACATGAGAACAAAAGGATTATTACTTTTTTTTTAATTTTATTTATTTATTTTACAAAAAAGGCAGATCATGAGCCTTGCAATAGACATTAGCAGCATACACTAGCAGCCATAGCAGCACAGAAGTTTCAGATTTTTCAAAAGTAAGCGATTAAACAATACATTTATGGGCGTTATCAGCAAACATAAATGAAATTAATTTGTTCCCGAAAACATGTAAGTGGATCAGTCACCAAAGACTTAGCAGATTTGGGGCTTATTAACACATTATTAGGCTAGGATAATGTTGTTAACAAACAACAACATACTAGCCCAGTAACACCTAATTAATTGCAAAATTATGTTCTATTAATGTTAATTTATCCAACTCTGTGAATCACTTGTTGCTCATTTGATGGTGTTGAATCTTAGCAGAATTATGGGATGTGGTTTTTCATCTTTTTTAAACAAGTGTATCCACTGAGAGTATGATAAATACAACACTGCACTATGTTCAGGGAAACGGGCTGTTCTTGTGATCTATGGCTTTGAATACACACTGCTCAAAAAATATACTAACACTGAACTGAACTGAAAACACTTTGAAAGTGAACTGAAAACATCAAGACCACCCAAAAATCAAAGTAAAAAATTTATGTGGAAGGCTAGAGCACTTTGCCAAAATTTCATTGCAGCAACTCAAAGTGGTCCTCAGTAGTGTGAGCGGTCCCCATGTGCTTGTATGCAAGCCTAACAACATCAGGGCATGCTCCTATTGAGACAACGAATGGGGTCCTGGAGCCTCCTCCCAGATCGAAACCAGGGCGTCACTGAGCTCCTACACAGTCTAAGGCAGGAGTCTCAGACTTAAATGAGCTGTGGGCCACTGCTGGCACTGTCATCTCATGTGAGGGCCACTTTAGTGTTCAAGTAGCACAAAACAAACAAACAAACAAGAAAACAGCCAGAAATATTTCCGAAAATGTAGTGTTTGTTTGTTTTTTTAAATTTCAAATATTGTATAACGAGACAAAACTGCAAACGTGAACACAAATTTGCTTTTCTCACTCTTAACTAACTGAAGCCTTTCATTGAACTACTAAATAAACACACTGGTGCTCTCATTCTGGCCAGACACGTGGCAGCACTTCTGCCATCGTTGTGTTCGTATTTAACAAAATCAAAATGCAGACATAAGTGTGCACATTAGTTTGTGAGTCTCTCACTGAACTAACACAGCCGATCCCTCAGCATGTTTGTGCTCTCTGCTCATGTTGTCTTCATATTAAATCATTTTTTGTTTTTTAAAGAACTCATTTTAACATTGCACTCAACAACAAATAAATCCTCCCCATCAAAAAAAGTCACTTCAAGGGCCAAATTGCATTATATTTCTTCATGTCAATATACGGGCTGCAAGTAGTGGTGACGTGGGCCACAAGTGGCCCCCGGGCCACGAGTTTGAGACCCCTGGTCTAAGGTGTAACCTGGTGGGGTTGGATGGAGCAAAAGTAATGTCCCAGACGTGTTCTATTAGATGGTATCAATTCCATCATCCTCCAGGAACTACCTTCCTGCTCTCGCCACATGAGGACGACACCAGGAGAAAGCAGAACCCACTCCACCAGCATAAGGTCTTGGAATCGATCAAAGGATTTCATCTGTTTGCATGTCTCTCCATGGATATGCCACCTCAGACCATCACCTACCCAACACTAAACCAGTTATGCTGAATGCTGTTAGAGGCAAAATACCGTTCTCCACAGCTGCTCCAGACCCTTTTACATTTGTCACATGTGCTCAGGGTGAGCCTGCTCTCATCTATGCAAGCACAGGGCTCCAGTGGTGGGCCCTCCCATGAAGTCTATTTGTGATTTTTTTGGTCAGAGACTTTCACACCAGTGGCCTTATGGAAGTCAGTTTGTAGGGTCTGGCAACACTCAAGCTGTTCCTTCTTGCACGAAAGAGCAGATACCAGTCCTAAGGACATATGAAAGATAAAGACATGAAACACCACAAAAACAAAAAGCTTTGTCCTGGAGCAAGCAGCAAAAGAAACAAAGACAGCCTAGAGCCCAGCACAGAGGTCAGAGGTCAACATCACAGTCATTCCAGAGAGTCAGAGAATGAACTATATACCTCAAACATGGACTATGAATATATTACTGAATATATAAATATATGAATTCTGAATATAACATTTTTGTGTTGACTGTCAAGTCTATTTTATGTACATATTTAAAGAGGAGAAGCCGCCTCAAAGTATTTTAAGGACAGACACATTCAAATTCCAGGTAAAAAAAACCCCAACAAAAAATAGTGTTAAAATACACGAAAGGCTAAAAGGTGTGTTTATTGTGTTAATTAATTATTGTGGAAAGTAAAAATAACAGTGACTTAGTAGTCATTATAATGTGTTCAGTATATGTGAATTCATGATGATTGACCTCACAAATCATGGCTGCTCTCCTTGAAATAAGCTGCCTTTATAAGTTAAAGTATCAGTATTGGTATCAGCAATGCAGGCCCTGCATTTACTTGGTACCGGATCAATACCAAAATTTCCAATATTGCACACCACTAGTGATAAAATGTGTGAGTTCAGTTAAGGAGAGGAAATGAGTGGAAGGAGATGAGGTGTGAATGGGCAAAAAAAAAATAAAAATAAAATAAGAATCTTTACTATAGTGACCTTTTTGTTGCTGTCATTTTTTATTCTTAATGGTCCCATTATACGGAAGAGGATTAGGACCACTGGGGGAAAAAAGTGGGCACGTCTTTTTTTCTTTTCAGAATTTTGACTTTTTTCTCAGAATTCTGAGATTAAAGTCAGACTTTAATTCCGGAAAAGGAAAAAAAGATCTCCCCCCAGTGGCCCTAATCCTCTTCCGTACGTTATCCAGTGGGTTCAGAGGACGTGCTGCCTGACAAGCAGCTCCCAGGGAGAAATGAGAGGACATGCGCAGTAGTGTGGGTGCAGTGCCAATAGCTAGCAGCTGACTTGTGTGTGCAGTTATTTAGTGACATTTAAAATGGCCAGTTGCTCCTGGGCAGAAAACGTACTCCAGCTCCTCCGTAAAATGAATAACTTTTATTTACCAGGTACACGGGTGACAATAAGAGAAAGGACAACATGACACGGATGATACGAAGGCAGTTTTATCAGTAACCACGTCTAACTTGTTTCCGCAGGTTCGTGTCGTTCAAGCTGCTTTCGTTTCGAGATTGACGGGGCCCAAGTCGGCTGGATACCTTCTCACGTAGCTTCGCTTTTAGCTCGCTATCCAGACGTGTTCAGTCCGCCACAGCAGGGTGCAGTGACCCTGCGCCACAGTTTGGACTCATACGAGAAGAGATCAGAGGCTGTGAATAATGTCCTGCAGGCTCTCAAACAGGAGGCCTCTTTAACCTGCCTTAAAGGATGGAGAGATGAGGTGAGGCACGGAAGTCAAACGTAAATGTTAACAGTTATGTCTTTGTGTGGATTTTCACTGTAGGAATTACATATCCCATGCTTGTACTCTTTACCCGTGCCCAATTGTGTCGTGAATTGTAAAACCAAGCCTGACCCTCAGATGGCCTTGTGCCAAAGTGAGAATTTACTAAAACATCTTAACTTTGCAAGTATGTCCTCACTCCAACATCTGAAACTCAAGTCTTACTAACATGTATGTACACGCACAACCTCAGACATTAGAACTGCCGGATTGCTGTACTGCATGTGTCCCTGTCATGAGGCAAAAGTTGGATTGGACACTAGTGACCTCAACCTCCTCCTCTAACCTTATTGTAATATTAGAAGTAGTGTTGCCACAAAGAATGCAAATAAAACCGTTAATTTAAAGAACTGAAGGGTTCCTTCAAACCTTTGGCGTTGTGGGTGGATTAGACTATCAACTGTTTTGTGATACAATTTGTCCTATTTTCTAAATCCAACGTGAAAGTGAATGAAAAAAGTATTTTCTTCATTTTTGTGACTAAGAATTTGTTGTTGGAAAGTATTTTACATGCTTTATTTTGTGTTATAGTGAAAATATAGCTGTATACTATTCAGAAATTCCCACTAGTTGTCTTTTGCAATATAAAGTTTTTTATTTGTGTGTGCTAAAATATGGCACCGGGTCTTGTATTGGATCGCACTATCTGGACACAGCAACTTGGCTTTGCAAAAACTTTTCATGTTAAATGAGCTGCTACTTGTATTTTCATTATTCTTAATTGTTTTGCTATCTTTATAGCAAAACAATTAAAATTTTACATCACTGCTTGTTGCATCCATATCTCATCATCTTAGAATTCAGACATTTTCAGTCCCAATGCCACGGCTGTATAAATCAAGCACCGAGCTAAACATTACTACATTATTACAAACATTTGTGCCAGTTTTGCAACAGTCTTGCTAACAGTCTTGCTTGTCAAAATTTCTTCCCTCCAAGATATTCCACAATCTACTACTAATATTATTGGAAAAAGTAACTTCGTGGCAAATCACATAAAGTTACAGCGCATGGCATATAAATTGCCAAAGCTCTGCTTACTTATAAAATGCCAAGTTCCAAATCTGGAAATTAACATCAGCACAAAAACTGTGCACCAGGAGTTTCATGGCATTGGTTTCCATGGTGGAACAGCTTTTATGCGTGTAATGTGTGGGTAGCACAGTCCTTTTGTTCATATAGTGTGGCATGATCCAAACCAGAAATGCTTTTGAAGGGTCTCACTTTGAGTCTATTGTAATGTTTGATTTTTTTACCTTTTAACTAAATCATGTTTTATCTCTTAGCAAATCATGTGACTCCAATACCAGCTATACAGTATGTTTTGATTCAGCCTATGCCATACAATAAACACTGCTGTGAAAAAGTTTTTGCCACCTTTTTATCTACCTAGCGCTAAGTGAAAAAGTAATGTTTCTATTCCACTAGTACCTACTTGGCTCCACTTGGCTCAACTCGGTTTTAGGGTTTTCCATTAGGTGGTAGTACCTGTAGTATCTGCTGGGATTCCAAGTGAGCTGAGTCGATCCAAAAATGTGACGTCAGTAGACTGCATTCCACTGATTGGCCAGTCAGTGACGTCACTCAATGTCTCATAAAAGCAAGTCCTTCACAAAAATCAAACCTGCCATTTTTGCAACTGGGGAAGTGTCTGCACAGATACCAACACCTTGGACCAATCATGATATGCATATTTATTTGGGCTTGGTGGCTCATGATAGAATTCAGAGGGAACTAGACAGAACAACCTGAAATGAGAAGGTGTACCAGGAGATCTCTGAGCCGATGGCCGCTCAGAGGACGCCAAAGCAATGTCAACAAAAACCCATAGAATATAAAAGTGATTACCGGACCATCAAGGACCACAACAGTTGGAGTGGGTCGAATGGAAAGGACTGAAAATGGTTCAAGTGGTCAGGCACTGACCGGCGAGCAACAGGAGGAAGATTGGCTAGATTCGGCTACAGCATTGTTGGAAACCATAATGAGGATGGTAAGTTCTTTATGGGTTTATGCATCTTTATGCTAATTATCCCATTGGTGGCAAGCTCACTTTGAACTAAAAAGGATATTTTGAAAGCAATACCACTGTCTCCTATATGCAGACAATAACCCAGATAGTTAACTATCAACTCCAACTCCATACTTTGCTTTTATTTTGCACTTGCTGTCTTTTAAGTAGTCACTTCCAAGATCAAAATCTTTTTAGCTCCAAGTGTATTTCCCTAATATTGTTTTTAAACTGGCTTTGATTAACCATCTTCCATTTCTGCCTTTTGCAAGAGGAAGAGGACCCACACCAAACCAGACCTGAAAAGTGGACTTCAATGTCCTGAATCTGCCCACCATGAACAGCACAATCGATTTGCTTCTCAGTGAGGGATGTGAGGCAATGGGGCAAGAAGCCATCTTCCAGAGGAAGGAGATTGCACAGAGTGCTACCTTCATCCAAGGATTCCTCTTTGTGCTGGGTGAGCTTGTACGGGCAATGAGTGGCCAGCGCGAGTGGCATAGTCCCCCCATCACGGGTTTTTACCCCTCAGCTGTGAAAGGCTGATGGGGTATTGTCGTCACTCTGCTGGCGGGCGGGCAGCATGGACTCCTAATTTTGTAAATGTTATAATTCGAGAAGGAAGTCACATAAGACTTTCAAATTGATACCATTGGTGCAACTACTAAAAATCTGAGACAAGTTTAAATCTCAGTGACCTTTGACCTGAAAGGTCAGAGGTGACGTTTTGAAATTGTTACCATAAGTGTGCCAAGTAGGAGGCTGAGGGGTAGCACTGGCAGTCAACAGTATTTTTACATCATGAATGTAATACGTGTATAGTTTCACTTGTTAGCCCTCATTTTGCACGCTGTAAATGGTTTGGATTTTGCTGCTGACTATAATAAAGAATTTAGTGACCATTATGTACGGTATGTGATTTTCTATTTTGTCTGTTACAACACCAGTAGGAAAAGAGTAAACGGTAAGAAACAAACAATTATCAGTGAAGTTTTGGTGCAATGACAGCTCATTTTTAATAAAAAGTAACCAAAAGAAATAATTTTCTTCACCAGGTCAAGTCATCACAAAAACACTATATTCTTGGATGTGCCAGTGCAGAAGATACTGCACACTTTAGTTATAGCACCAGTATATCAAGAAATTCTGTACCATACTGGTGTCTGTATTTCCTATAACTCCGTTAGTGTTTAATAGGATTTAACATAACATAAACAAATCCAATTTATCTTTTAACATTTAATTTGTGTCACTAAGTCTTGGTCACCAGCAAAAATAGAACTTGGAAACAAAGATGGAGACAGAACACAACTTTACTGTCAAAATTTATAGTGACATTAAACAGGAGTACATTTGTAAGGGCATGACTGGGAAGGTAACAGCACCTTCCCTTCAGTCTGCCAAAAGCATTTTCAATAACCAACCATGCTCAACTGATTTATTTATTTTTTCCTTCGGTTGAACATGCGCCGTTTTGCTGTCAGTCATCCAGTGTCACGGAATGGTTTCAAGAACCAGCCTTGCGAAGGATAAGCTGAGTCTCCAAGGATGTAATAGCCACCACACCAATGTTCCTGATGTGAGCTGGTAAGAGATTTTCCCAGCTAGCTAACTCCCACAGTGTGGACATATTGATATGGTATTCAGCTGTATTGAAAAATGACCTAAACCAAGTTGAATCTAGTCAAGTTGACTCAAGATGAGTAGGTACTAGTGGAAGAGAAGTCTATTTGTCCTCTAAACCTAATAACTGGTTGTGCCACCCTTGGCAGCAAGAACTGCAATGCAAACTATTTGTCATGACTTGCAAGTGCGTTAGAACATTATCATGCTGTATGGGTTATACAGCAGGATAATGCACTTCAGTTTCAGAGCACTATATAATATAGTAAAATACGCAAGTAACCCCAGCAGAAGGTGTTACATGAATAGGATGAGGGCCCTATGGAATCTTCGATACCCAGCATCCACACTGACGGCGAAACAACTAGTAGCTCAGTGTTCCAACATTCAGAAGAAGGAACTGTACTCACGACTAGAGATTGACGAGGTACAACACACATGCTACGGCAAGGGACGACAGGTCAGGGGGAGATATCATCATCGCCCCCACCCAAGATTGGGTACCAAGCCCCAAATGCGATGGAAGAAGGATCGTTGAGTGCGAGAGGAACTGACCTAAAAGATAGGATCATGGTGAAGCTTGAAACCTGGATCCTCCGTAGCCGGTTACCAAGAATAAGCGAAGTACCCTAGATGATGTGAATGCAGCACTATGAACAATTTCTTCTGCAACCATCACTGAAACCAACCAGCTGATCTACACCACGGCAGCAGTGATCAGTGAGATGCTTGGCTACAAGATGAACAGGCACAAGGAGCAGTACCCTCCATGGAGGAGGAGACTAGAGGCCAAGATCAAGGTAGCACAGAGGGAAGTTAACCAAATATTGGAGCTGCAGAAAGGTGCGATGAAGGTGTCTAAGAAATACAGCGAGCTGCCCATACCTGAGGCCTTGGAAACTGCCAAGCAAAGACTTGCAGCCTTGGCCAGTCGATTGAAGAGGTATACCCGAGAGCTAGAAGGTAGAAGAATAAACCAGCTGTTCTCCACAGAACCATCCAAGGTGTACTCACAGTGGCAGGGGAACAATATTAGAACAGCACCACCAAGGCTGGAGACGGGCAATACTGGAAGAGCATATGGGAGCCATCCCATAACAGCAATGCTTAGTAGCTAGTGGATCTAAGAGCAGACCACAGCAACATCCCTGAACAGGGTCCAGTAACCATCACGGTGGCAGATAGTCAAGAAAGGGTCTCCAGTATGAAAAGCTGGACAGCACAAGACCCAATATGTTTCACGCCTACTGGCTGAAGAAGCTGACTGCACTCTATGAGCGTCTGGCAGCTCAAATGAACCAGCTGCTAGTCGATGAGAGACACCCAGAATGCCTGACTGAAGACCGGACAGTCCTGATCCCCAAGGACCCCCAGAAGGGACCCGTCCCATCCAACTGTCATCCTGTCAGGTACCATAGCAGCTAAGATGAACAGGCCCATGGCTCAGCACATGAGCGGGGCACAGAAAGGAATTGGCAGGAATACCAGAGGAGCAAAACACCAGCTCCTGGTAGACAGAGCAGTTGCCCAAGACTGCAAGGCCAGACTGACCAACCCATGCACCACCTGGATTGACTACAAGAAAGCCTATGACTCAATGCCCCACACATGGATCCTGGAATGCCTAGAACCATACAAGATCAACAGGACCCTAAGAGCCTTCATCAGGAACTCAATGGGGATGTGGTATACAACACTAGAAGCCAACTTCAAGCCCATAGCACAAGTCAGCATCAAGTGTGGGATCTATCAAGGAGATGCTCTGTCCCCACTGCTGTTCTGCATAGGCCTGAACCCCCTCAGCGAGATCATTGACA
>VVHJ01060130.1:0-15696 GCA_015107715.1 Tylochromis polylepis | reverse complement strand
GCCCACATGGACACTGAAGTCTCCCAGTAGGACAACAGAGTCCCCAGGCGGAGCACTCTCTAGCACCCCACCCAGGGCTGGGTACTCTGAACCGCCACTTGGTGCATAAGCACAGACGACGGTCAGGACCCGTACCCGAAGGCGCAGGGAACAAACCCTCTCGTCCACTGGGAGAAACCCCAATGTACAGGCAGCTAGCCGAGAGGATACTAAAATACCCACCCCAACCCGCCGCCTCTCACCAGGGGCAACTCCAGACTGAGACAGAGTCCAGCCCCTCTCCAGGAGACTGGTTCCAGAGCCCAAGCCATGCGTTGAGGCGAGCCCGATATATCTAGCTGGTACCTCTCAACCTCACGCACCAACTCAGGCTTTGACAAATCAATAAGAACCACAGGCATTTTTTGCAGTCCATTAAATAATGTTGTTGACCACTTTAACAGCAATGATTATTCTACTTATAGTTATTCTACTCTAGATATGGGCCTGTAGTCACAGACAACTGAATGATCTCCTCTTTCAACAAAGGGATAATATATATTATACAGAATATTGGTTACTATATGAAATTGTGAAAATTAAATATTGCCCATTTAAAAAAAAAAGACCTTGAGCACAATTTCAGTGAAGATGCATTAGGTGAGCACTGAGTCAAAGTTTCACTAAAATCTGATCAACACTCCAGGAGGAGTAGCAATTCTTGTGATTTGTGGACGGATGAGCTAACCAATCAAAATACACAAACGGCTAAACTTCATAAAAGCTTGCTAAACAAAACTAATCAAAGGATATCGCATTACAACTTACAGTACCAATAGGCACTACGTGTTGACGTGTCAGTTAAACCAGTTTCAACAACACGACAGCAAAATATAAAAGTTGTACATGCAACTGTGTGGATAGGGCACCTTTTTGTGTGAGCTCCTGAGCTTCACTGAGCAGACAGTGGAAAATGGCACTGAGGTTACTCAGCAGTCTTTGAGTGTGCTGCAGCAGCTGCATGGTCTGAGGGTCTGTGAAGTTAGATGAGCTGTCAAACAGCGGTGAACCTACAGAGGAACACATAAATGGATATGTTAAAATACATTTGCAAACAAAAGCACAGGAATGTAAAATAATGGGTATATATATATGTGTTCATTCATGAATAATGTAAAATACTGACAAGGAACAGAGCAAACATGTATCTAATGAAAGGTGCTGCACAGATGGGTTATGCAAACATATGAACTCAAATCTATTCAAATGTATCAAAGGGAATGGAGAAGATTTGCACACATCTAGTTGTAGTAGGGCTGGGTATCGTCACTGATTTCTATAATCGATTTGATTCTGATTCACAAGGTCCTGATTCGATTCAAGGAAATTTTGCCTCAGACAGTCAGAAATATTTTAATTCTGGTCACACTTGTGAGACTTCATCAGAGGTGTAAACATCACTTTGTGTCAAAGTAACTGAGGATAAAACACAGAAAAACATGAAGATTTTCTTGGCCTGGCTTTTTATAGCAGATAACCCCCTTAAAAATATTCTGTAGTAGAACAAAAATGAAAGAAAACCAAGAATCAACATATGACCATTACCTGATGCTGCTGAAGTGAAGCAGAGCAAAGTTACTGAGGTTTTATTAGAGACACAACCAAGCGTTTTGTAATTTGGCATAATTTTAAAAAGTTTAAATTTCTTCCGTATTGAACAACAGAAATGAGGCTTTCTTGTCAGAGGTCATTTTTGGGAAAAAATTAAAAAAACAGCAGCCAACAACACTGTACACAACGGTAGACTGGTGTGTAATAATCAAGTGAATAATGCAGAAAACACAGCTTTGAGACGGGAAACTGTTCTTGAAGTACACTGAGAGAGAGAGCTGTACAGGAAGAGTGATTTTTATCGTGGTGGAAGCAAAACAGCGAAGGCAAGAGGGAATTAATGACGATATTAAACAAATGTGAAGCGTAGTTTTGATCTTCTGTTGCTGCTGGTTCAGTGAATTTTGGTTGGAGAGTGACAAAGCCTGCAGCATCAGAATCTGTGAGCTGTCGGGTTTCAGCCCCGACAGCGTGTCTGTGTACGTGCTGTCGGGTGAGAAAGCCGACATCTCACAGATTCTGACACGTTGGGTCTGCACTTTGTGTTTACGTCTTTGTGTGGAATCCGTTTACCTGCTCTCATTTGCTGTTTTAGCTGTTTGGTGGTTGTTGAAATGAAAGCTTTAACCTGAGATTCTGGCATTTCTGGCAAAATACATTTATATTTAAAAATTGATTCAGGATTTAATGAATCGATATCAAGTTATTCAAGCTAAAATTGATTTTAATCGGAAAATTGATAATTAAAACCCACCCCTAAGTTGTAGTTTATCATTAGTGCAGACTTTTAATAAGACTGAGGGTTGAGAAACTTCAATTTGATACATTTTAAGTTTAAAATTAAGAAACATGTAGTTAAATATTATTTAAACATCCGGTGTGTAAAAGCAACTTTCTAATTTAATAGAGCATGTTTTTTGTTTTGTTTTTTTAAATCATACAGATGCCATCCAGTTCCTCCTTGGTCTGAACTACTTTGTTCCAGGCCCAATCCAGGATGTAGCGCAGATTCAGTGCAGAGCCTGGTTGTTCTGTTGAAGGAGAAGAGAATTTGGAGGATACGAGTTTACATCAATATAAGTGGTTACAGTTTGTACAGAGAAGAGTTTAGCACAGATTTAATAGAACATACATTTACATGTTGCATATTTGTATGTATGTGAATTACTGTCATGTATGCAGTGAAATTGGGTGACATGAGCAGTTTAAATAAAACTTATTTTTAGTTGTACCTTCTGCAGTCCACTGCTTAATGCAACCAGTTATCAGTCCCAAGGAACTAGTCTCCACCGCTGTTGACAAGATGGCATCAAGCTGCTCTTCCTGAAGAACAAAGATGAGAATACAAATTAATATAAAAGAATGAATATTTCATTTATAAATTTTTATAATCTTTTTTTAAATAATCTATACAAAAAGAGGAAGTAAAAAAGTGAGGTTCAAGTACCTGAGACAGGCTGGATGGCTGAGTGTCAGCCAGACGGGACGAGAGTAGGCCGGACATAAGGCAGTGAGAGTAGCTAGTGGAGATGATGTCACTGGAACAAGGAGCAGCTTTCTTCAAAAGACCCAGGGTCTGGTTTTAATGACAAAAATGAAATGATTGTGAGTTTAAGATAAGTTTAAATTTCATTGTATGGCTACATATATAAGAGAGAGAGAAACAAACAAACAAACAAAACAAA
This sequence comes from Tylochromis polylepis, assembly GCA_015107715.1. Lineage (NCBI taxonomy): Eukaryota > Metazoa > Chordata > Actinopteri > Cichliformes > Cichlidae > Tylochromis > Tylochromis polylepis. The sequence continues at coordinate 12,421 of VVHJ01060130.1, read as the reverse complement.
CAATGATCAGGTGGAACAACAAGAAACTTGCCTCTTTCTGATACCCGGAGCATGTTAAGTGCACAATTCCAGAGTTGAGCAAACAAGTAGCATCTGAAATGGAAAAAGGAAGAAGAGAGAGGGGGGAAAAGCAAACCAAACTTATTTGTCATATTATAATTCAAAATGAAGCATGTTTAGACGGTAATACCAGCTTACATTTTTGTATGTTTTCAAGTCAAGGCTGTGGTGCATGTGTTGTGTCAAACCTACCAAAGTTATACGTGGTGGGGTTAAAGTACTGTTCTGGTGGAGGGCAGGTGAAGGGAAGGCCCCTGCTCAGGCTGCGCTCATGTACCACCACATCTAGGAAGACATGTGGAGACACCATCTGCACCACTGAATCCAGAGACCAAGCTGCAAGGTATGGACACATCTGCAGAGACTCTCCCGTTCTGCCACAAAACGAGTACAAAAATGCATTACATTAATATACCAAACTAAAACATGCATTAAAAAAAAAACAACAACAACAAAAACAAAACAGAAGACAAATGGCACTTAATTATCTGCATTACTACAAGTTAATAATTAATAAGAATTTTGAGTAAGAAAAAAAAGACTACTTCTGAAAATGAGTATACAACTCATTTTAATTTTCTTCTTTCCATTAATGCATATTAAGTCTGAACTAAGGATGTCATGTGTAAGTGAAGAAATAATAATAAAAATTGGAAACTTCTTTATAATTTATCAGAATTAAGAACTCAAGACGCCTTTGAAAAATGTTTTAAAATCAGTTTCCACTGTACCTTAAAGAGTCTGGCATTTGTGCGTGGTACCAGCGGTTGATGTCAAAAACCCCAATGTAGGTAGACAGATTTCCTTGGCCGTAGGCCTTGACTTGCCAGGTAAAGATGGACACACTGGTGTCTGGAGAGGCAACTGGAAAGGGAAAGAACAGAGGATAGAAGAAAGGTGTGGTGTGAAGTGATTGAAGAAAGTAATAAAGACAATAAAAAGTTAAGATACACTGTGTAAAGAAGGGTTCAATGCTTTTAAATACCTTCACTCATGCTATCGTCCCTGTCAGGATGAGGTCTGAATTTCTCAATAGTCTGGCAACTCAGCAGGCGGGTGTTTGTGGCCTGTGCCCGGAGAGGGAAAGCCGTGCCACTTAAATCCTGACTGTAACGTTCCTCACAGTACTCGAGACCCTGCGTGAGTGTAAGATTAAAAAACAACAACAACAAAAAATAAATAAAATAAAATAGTATTTAATAGTCAGTATGAGGAATACACTGCATTTGGTGGGATCTGCCCAGTATAAGATTCACTATTTGAAATTAATATACATTTATTTCTTATATGCAATACAGACCTCATAGAGGATCTTTCCAGAAGCTAAACACTTTCTTTCACTGAAGGCCAACTGAAGCAAGCGCAGGGTGACCACGTCTCCCTCACTGTGTGGGAGTAAAAGGATGCAGAGGAAAATAAGAACTTGAAATAAACACAAACACACACACACAGTCTGGCTGGAAGCAGTTCTTGAAAATACTTGTATGTAAACTAAAACAGAGTTAAAGGCAAAATTTACAGATCCTGTGAAGACTGGACCGCCCAAAGGTAGCAGCAGTTCCTGGGGTCGTTCTCTGGCTCCTGGAAGGTGAAGGCATATACGGGCACCCTGCCACCCTCTAACTGTGAGTGGTATCTGCAATAAACAATGGAAGAAAGGGGGGGAAAAAAATTATATAGCTGCATATAACTGTGACAATACAGGCTATTCTTACTGTTTTGACTCTATATAGCCATTACTGCCTGCTGAGGATTACAAGTTTAAGCCACTTTCACATTGGTTTCAGGACCCTGAAACTATGTCCATCTTGTATACGAAGTCTACGGATGGAAGTCGGAAGAAATACAAGCACTCACTCCTTCTTTAAAGTCTTCATGTTCCACAGCTGCAAGTATCCATCAGAAAATCCTACTGCCAGGTGGTTGGTCCTGGAGATGTACTGCAGAGCTGTGGCTCCAACTCCACTGGGTCCATTCAGCTGGAGACAAAGATGTCTGCCCTCTCTTGTGCTGACTTCTCTTAGCCTGGGGATCTCTGCAGGAGATTTAGTCACTACCTGCAGGTCTGCAAACAGAAAGGGAGAGAGTCTTTTAGGAAAAAAAAATACTCCTTTACTAATTTGTTAACAATCTACAGGTACCAGAATATTTTTGCATACAATGAAAAGGTGAAATAGGATAAAAACAGCTTCCAGGAAAGGAACAGAAAGTACAGACATCCATGAAAGTATGAAAACATACTACACATCACTTCCTCATTGAAACTTCTCACCTGAAGCATCCAGTTCACTTTGGCTGCAGGAAAGATCATCGAGACAGAGGTCCACAAGGAGAACGTGACCGAGATCTGTTACTACGGCCGCAATTCCAAAGAACCAGCGCAAACTCTGGTGAAGGTGTTGTGTTGACGCGCTTGCTCCGCCATAACTCACTAATGGCTCAATAGCTGTGATCTAGATGTGACAGTTTTTAGAGTTTTAGAAAAATTTTTTGAAAATGTTCAAGTTAACTAAAGTTCTAGAAATTTGAGTCTAAATGTTAAAATAGTAAAAACTAAAGTCAACCCACTCTGCCTGGTATGACAACAGCCTTAACCACTCTTGACAGTCCCAAGTCATAAAGACACAGCACGCTGCCTTCTGTTTCCTCCAAGCCAACCAGCAAACCAGCCCTGTTAAAATTAACCAGGAGAGAAGTTAACATTTGTCTTTATTCTTATTATGTATGTGCTTCATAGTGAACTTTCACTGATTACATCCACATCCAAGTGACCCAAATAAATCATGAATCAATAAAATAAAGCCCGAACCGTTTGAGCCAGCTGAAGTCTCTAGCGGCAAGGACATTGGGTGGGTGCTCCCCTCCGCCACTGAAGCAGTATGCAGACAGCCGTTCTCCTGTCACTGCATGGACCACCTCCAAATGGGGTCCACAGGCCAGCCAGGCCAACCCGCTGCGACCTTTATACACAGACAAGAGCATAAAAGGTAAGGTTAAAAGCTGCAGGTCATTGTGCAGTTTAAGCTGAAAGCTAGCCATGTGATGATAAAGCAGGAAATTAATACGAAAAATAACAAAAGCCTTTATTTTTGAATATTATTTTAAGAGTTTGAGGTGATTTTCTTCTTCCCTTTTAATTACCCTGAATGTTGCAGCGTCAGCAAATTATTTAATTCAATTCAGTAATTCAATGGTAAAACAATTTTGTGAAGAAAAAAAAAAAAAAAAAGACTAAAAAACACCCCCTCAGAAAAAATTAAAACCTACGTGTGTGTATATGAATGGATTTTTATATATAAAAAACGATCCCCTTTATCATCTGGATTGCTGTCTGCCTTTATTTTATGGTGTTGCAAGTTCTTATTGTGCTGCAAAGCAGAAATTTGGTTCATGAATACAAGCTTGAAAAGATGAGTTACCACTTGCTCTTCAATTCATAACTTATCTACCATTTTAATTGTTTGAAAGAACATGATGAAATTCTTTTCAAACAGAAGTCCAATAGTAAAATCTGTCAAAGTTGTCAGATAATATATACCGCATGTCCTAAACATGTACGGCAACTAGTGACTTGGGAAAGAAAAGAAAAATTCCCTGATGTCAGACTCTGTCAAAAACCAAGTTGCTCATCAGATTTATTATCATTTATTAATTCTTGTCCCACCTGGGTGATATAGTTTCAATAGTTTATTAAATAATTTGCTATTTTATGAAGATGATGGTATTGTATTTCAAATCCTTTATTTGCTATTAGAAATAAGAGAAGGGAAAAAAACAGTTAAAGGCTTAAAATAATGAGGAAATATTCTTACCAACAGTAAATCTCCCATGAAGAACAGAATCTAGCGTAATCTCATCTTCCCCCAGAGCATCTACAGTCACTGCTGAGAAAGGCAGCAAGCTGCTGGTGACTTGTGCAGTCAGGTCATGCATTGTTCACTGCACAAATATAAGAAAGGAAATAAATAAATGTTAAAAAGAATCATTTATTTACAGTTCACCCAATAATTTGGCCAAATATGACAAAACTATTATTAGAAAATTTTTTTGGCAGCTTACAAAAAGATTAATTGGGGATTTACGCAAAATGATAGAAACTTTATTTATTCAAAAGGGTCAGAAATAAAATTCACATATTTATGTCAAATAAGGGAACAAACTCAGGCTTGCTTTTGTATGTATTCATCTCCCAAAGGCCCATTCTGAGCCAGTAAAAACCCTGTCTATAGTCAAAAACATCTTTACTTCCCTCCTTCCATATTACCCTAGCCAAGGTAATTGCTCATTAAGTAAACAAACAAATCAAATCTAAATAAAAGTCTGTGAAACACACTTTCTGAATCCTTACTAATCCATAAAACCACTGTGGGGTTTATGTGGTTGACCAGGTTTCTGAGCACAAAAGGGGTCTTTATTTCAAAACACTGTCTGCACCCCCCTCAGTTGTCAGGAAGCATGCTGTCAGCAAACTTTTTGACAGCTGTGGCTGAGAATGGTCTTGCTTTCCAATCCACAACGCATGGCATACAGCTGCACATCCGTTAGCACATTCTTCTCACAGTCAGATGAGGAGTAAAGCACTATTACAATAATCAAGTAGCCAACCTGCTCAAGTGGCCTTTTTTCCTGTTCATAATAACTGACACTAGCAAAAAATTTAACTTCACAGGTCCACAAGGTCATTTTATTTTGTGGTTCACAAGCTGTATACTCCGGTGGTCTGCCCCACATAGGGCAACTCACTCCTAAAACTTTACTCACGTAAGATTTTTTTATGTTTATTTCATTTTACTACCATGACTAACTCAAGTACGCTCATGTTTATGCCGTCCACTCGCCTCGTCATTGCACTAGTGCTCCAATAAGATAGCATTATCTGCGTTAGTCTGGTGTGTATACAGTGCTGACAAAAATTCGTCTGTCACGTTTAGTTTGGACAATAGGACCCAATACCGCCCCCTGTGGCCGCATAAGGAAACACATCGGATTCAAGTGAACTCCCGCGCAACAAGCCTCTAGTCCAGCACCCACATGCCAGGGCATGAGTTTGGACACGCAGATATGACATTTACAAAAGAATAAATATCTATTCTCTGTCGGAGGCAAATGTTTTATAAAACAACACCGGAGTTGAAAAGCACTTACAGCTTCAACAAAAAACATATAGCGATCACGTGTGTCAACATTTGCCAAGCCTGTGTGACACCTATATGCATTTCTAACTTTCACAGCTTTCTACAAGACAGAAAACGTACATATAGCGATGATGAAATATTTGAGATAACATTAAAACATTATATAGATCCATAAACCACAGTAACCGGCTCATGTTGTCTGGTCATTAGCGTCTACATAGTACCAAAAAGGTTGTTTACATTGCTAAGTAACGCACAATGATGATTAAATGTAAAGATAAATGAAACAATGCAAGCGTTATCTAGTGCTGGACAATAAGTGGTAGCCTTGATACACTCTTACATTTGCAGGTTACCGAGTTAGCTTGCAAGGTCATGGAGGATTACAGTTTATTCGATTTCACCATTAAAGTTAAGAAAACTAACTCTAAGGTTAGCCATCTGCATAACCAAGTATTTGGAAGTTGTTGTTATTTCATGTAAATTATCAGGTTTGTACTACAACAAGTCAACTACAGCGCTGACTCAAACTAAAACCATCAAGTTTTAACTACTAGTCGAAGGTAAAGTAAGGGTGGCTAGCTAAACTAGCCGAGGTACAGCAATACTTTCGCTAACGCAGCTAACTTTGTGCTAGCCGAGCAGTGTGCATCTAACTTGCGGTATGTTCCCCCCACCCCCCCGCTAATAACTATAACTGGCATTTATCAATGTTGACATCTTAGTACAAACACCGCGCTGTCAGCGACGAGTCTTGTTTTACTTGAATCTGAGTATATAGGTGGACTGATGTCATTTTGGTGGTTTAGCTTCAGTTGAAACGTAACGCCAGACAGCGCAGTTAGCTTGTAGCTTCTGGCAACACCACAACAGAGTTAGTCTCTGTCTAACATAAGTGACGCCCGCATTGTGAATCTTTGTGGGGATTTACTTGGCATAAACTCACTTAGTGAGCCGAGCTAGCCCGGTTACATCTTTCCAAGTTGACCTGGAAAACGTGAGGCAATGTGCCGCTAGCTCTTGCTACCAACGTTTACACTACCTGTGCGTGAATGTTGACGGCTTTATCAGAGCCACAATTGGTTCGTTTTCCTTTACAATTATCTCGATTCCTTTCTTCCCCTGTCATAATCCGTTGCTTTTTAAAGTACTTCTCCTACCGATAGCCCTCTAGGAGATTCACCTGACAAACAAGCACGAAGGGCTCCTCTGACTTCAGACTCCAACAACGCAGAGCGCCATTTCCACAGTCGAAAAGTGCTCTGACGCATTTCTTCCTCGCCGTGGTTCCGGCAGAATAGACACACATCGTGGACGCACTGCTGCCCCCCTCAGTATGGGAATTGTTTCTGTTTGAACAATCGAAACTAAAACAGGAAAGTCAAATGACTTTGCAATATCAAACTTCTCTTTCAGTTGCTCCCTTCAGGGGTCACCACAAGGCAGATGATCCGTGTGGTGAAAATGCTTCTGTGCTGAGCAGACAGGCAAAGCAACATATCCATAATAACAGTGAAGCTGCAAAGAACAGAGGTAGTGAAGATACATGAGTTTAAACAGCTGCCATCAAGAGTCAGGGTGGAGTGGGTGGAGACAAGTGTCAGTTGTGATTTGTGACAGAAAAATAACGCCATACATATATATATATATAGCATCAAGAGTGAAAGGCGTGGTGTGATATGAGACGATGCCACTGACAAAAAGACAGCAGGTACAAATACTTCGTTACTCTACTTGAGTAGTTTTTTTTTCCCTGACAACTTTTTGCTTTTACTCCCTACATTTTTAAACAATTATCTGCACTTTCTACTCCTTACATTTTCAAAACAGGCTCATTACTTTTAGTTTCACGGATTTGCGGGAAGTTATTATTTGACGTCACTGCGAGCCCTCAAACATCAAACTGATCTGAGCCTAAACAGTGACTCATGAAAGACAGTCCTGTTCGTGTATTACTCATCAGGTAAAAAGAGATGAACGAGGGAAAACCGTGTGCCAAAGTCAGGAGGTAAAGTGATCTGGTGTTTTTATTTATCGATATTTAACGACTGCAGGTGTCCATAAAGGCAAGGACTGCTCAGTGGTATTTGATAAACTGTAAATTTATAGCCTACGTGTAAGTCCTCATGTTTTTAAACCAGATATTGGGTCTGCACATTTTTTATATTGTGAAACCTGCTGCATTTTCTTCCTGTTCCATTTTCCTGTTTAGAGGCAAAGTCACCCTCTACAACGTAGGTAACAGAAAATAGAGCTTTCTCTGCTCATGTTCTACTTAACTGATTAAAGCTGAGTATCTTTATTAGAATTCAAATTTAGACTGAAATAAAGTTTATATTCCTATGTACTAATATTATTTTATTATTACATTAATATAACACATGGTTCAGTTAGCTTTGCACAACAATAGCTGGTAAAATGTCCTTCAAAGTGCTACTTTTTACTTTCTTACTTTGAGTACATTTCAGAGCCTGTACTCTTTTACTTTTACTTGAGTAAAGAAGTTGAATCAGTACTTCATCTTTTACTGGAGTATTTTCTAACACTAGTATCTGTACTTCTACTTAAGTTGAATGTCTGTACTTTTTCTACCTCTGTTTATATGAATGTTGATTAAAATTTAATGTAAGTTAAATTTAAAGTTCCCAAAAAGTTGATTCTGTTCATCTGGACGTCTGAACAGAATCAACTTTTTGGGATTTACTTACCTGGACGATTGAGCATGCATCAAGACATAAATTTAAAGTTATTATTCATCTACGTTACTCCATTCCCAAAATCTACTGACATCACTTTGAAGAGGATTGGACTTGCACATTTTACTTTTGTGACCTGACTCAACACTTCAGGGGCACAAACTTTAACTTATTTTTAGCTATATCAGCTACTGCTGCACAATTGGCTGGTGGATTTCTTCAGGTGCTTGAATCAAACATCGACCATTAAATAAACCCGATGATTTGCACTTGTGAATAATTAAGGTGACACATTTAGAAACAAAACAAAACAAAAATATGCATACACGCACATAGGGATGTGCCAGACTACTGGTCTGGTACTAGTAGTTGGTACCAGACTTACTAGTCGTTTAATCTAATTGTTAGAATTTTAATTGATGCCCAAGGCTGGTAAATTATTGTGTCCTAAATGTTATGAAGCCATCTGCCAGCAGACTGTGCTTGTTTTTGAGAAATGCCATAAATCTGTTAATCTCGACCTCATCTTATTGTTAACACTATTAGAATGAGATCGTGGATACAAGCAGCAGAAATAAGCTTTCTCCAAAAGGTGAAAGGGCTCTGCCTTAGCGATAGGATAAGGAGTTCAGTCAGTCGGTGGGGTTCAGAGTAGAGCTGCTACTCCTCCACATGGAAAGGAGATTACTCCTGGGTAAGGTGTTTTAACCAGTTATGTCCTACCAGGAGGAGACCCCGGCGTAGATCCAGGACACAGGACCACTCAGGAAATTCGTGGTTGTCACGTATTTTCAAACAGCGTGCGTCATTCCAGTCTCAATTTATGAGTTTTTCAGATGTTTCAGAACATTTTCCATTAAAAGGTTCTCAGATTTAACTTAATATCTGCAGGTTTCTTAGTTTTAGATTAGTCAGTTAGTCCAATTGTTTTTCCATGTTTAGTCGACTAAGAAATTAGTCACCAGAAACATCCCTACACACACACACACACACGAGGTATGGTGACATAATAGAACTCAGCTTGTGATTTCTTCTGACATTCACCTGACAACTCAATGCATGATGCATTTATGAAAAATAAGTGCAATTTAAAAAGTAGATAATATTGAGTAACAAATGGGAAAAGAGCATTTTAAATGTTATTATGGAGATTTTGCTTTGCCCGTCTGCCCAGCAGAGAAGCATTTTTATTCTAAGAAAATTTATTGTCCGTCTCTGGCAGGGGCCGTCTGTGCCATTTTCACTTCGGCAAATCATGTAATTTTCTTCCCAAACTTTTCGCTGCTGTAAATACAATAATAATAATAATAGTATATAAAATTAGTTACAGAATTATTTCTAATTAAAGGTTTGGGTTAGACACGGGCCCACAAGAGCAAACTGTTTATTATTGCTGGTGTGATGACAACTTCTGTTGGCTTTTGGCCATTTATTGAGGCGTGTCCATAGAGCAGCTGTCAGTTACTAGCATAGACAATATAAACACTACATTATACCGTCTATGGTCTGTAGTGGACACTTCAGGATCTAATTGCCTCCAATTCATTTCCCACCCCATCATGCATGAATCAGGGGTGTCCTTTGCTCTCATCGGTGGTTGCTTCACTTGCTCATCTTGAAGTTAGGGAAAGTTTATCACCACTCACTTCACCATGGCAGAGGTTATTTTGCCTGTCTACGACTTTGTATAGTCTCTGTGAATCGGTTCCTGTGTGGCTGTCCCTTTAGTGTGTATGAGAGTCTTCACAGTTCAACAAAATTTTGATGAAACTTTTTATTTTATGTAAAACTCTCACAAAAGCACATGCAGACAGATCATTAATACTTGAGCTGCTTAAGAAGCTATTTGGCCATGTGTACATTTCCACTTAAGAAATAAAGTTAGGCAATTAAAATGTCTTTCATGATTACATTTCAAGGCCTTAATTTATGTTTTATTATATGCTTGATATTCACTTTATACAAGTATACAAAAAAACAAAACAAAAAATCAGTGCAATGATTGATTGCAAGGCACACAGGTTATGGCTGCATTACCTATGAATAAAACTTAAACACTCAAAATATTTTCACAAATCATGACACTCAGAGAATAATGGAAGTGTTTGGATGTTGTGATTTCTTCCTCATTTGCTGCTCAATCTTCAGATCAAACTGCTGTCTTTCTCTGAAACCAAACAAACAAAACAAAATTAGTATTTAGCCTTGAAGTTATTCTTTTTAAAAAATTTAACATATAAAAGTCTTACCTGTTACTTATACACCGCCCTCTGAGGTATTTTTCTTCTGCTGTTTTTACTGAAACATTGTCCACTCCAGCAATGGCATAAATAATGGCCTGCACAGAAAGAGAAACTCATAACACCTGGACTACAGAAACTGAACTGCATATCAGGAAACATGGCAAACAAAACCTGTGAGCACTCATGCAGGCTTTAGCTCACCTCAGGAAGAAGCACATCCAGAACAAAAGGGACACGATCCATGGATTTCACATCAGCTACACAGGGGGCGTTGGCCACAGCCGCTGTATAGAGGTCATTTAGGTAGCAGTAGACTTGGTCAAGCTGATGGTCATCTTCAAGGTAAATGTTCACCACCCGTCTACGATTGTCACTTAAGAAGGAGCGAAGCCACCTGGACTTCTCCTGCCCATGGATTACAGCCTGTAGGAAGTGTGATACAATGGGAAGGGATTTATTCAATCAATTATCGTTTCTTATGCCGTCACATCTTAGTGTGGCACACCTCAGATGTCAGATTTTAAAAAGAACTGCAACTGAAAAAAAATAATAGCTTCCATATGCAAATACTTTCAATATTCACCCATTTGTTTGTTTAATTTTTGCATGCTCTGGCACACTCTTTGCATAACTGGTTGAGCTCCTGAAAGTATTGGACGTTGCTGGGGTGAACTTAAATTTGTAAGTATACTAAAATCGAGGTTAGCTTACACTCATTGTGGCCTCTACCACCCATACTTTATTCACACAAATCTTCAAAGTCTTAACATATAGATTGCTTTTGGCCACTTTTCACTGGTCTCATACTAACAGTGCGCTCAATTTAGAAACTTACAAAAGCATAGGTTACCTGGTCTTGATAAACTGTTAATACAAACAAAATATTGGTACTCACTCATGAGCACCTCTTAGCGTTTACCTAAGGGTAAACTAGGGCATTTCAGCTATAAGCAGTTATCAGCGTATTTGAAGAAAAATAGTAAAGAGACAGAAGATATATGTAAAGACCAGGAGAGGTTCAAACACCAATCAAGAACAAGTACTCTGAATTACATGAGAAATAAAGCATCTACAAGTGAAAATAATAGCATATAATCATGAACAAATTACAGCAAGAGTGGTATGTGATCAATCAAGGCAAATCATTAACATGTATAACAGAAAAATAATATGCATTTCAAAGAAAATATCACTGATGACAATCTTAGTATTGTACTATATAAATGAAATGTGAAGTATTAACAAAAATCTATCCCAATCCTTCTTTTGGGAGGTGGTACAGTTTCTATAAAAAGGAACTAAGAAGAACATAAATGATGGCCAGCTGAATTTAAATGTCTAGTCTTTGACAAGCTTTAATTTCCAGACCTATGCAACTGTGCCAAATGTGGTGCTATGACCAAAGGGGACATGCATTTGCTTCCACTTACTGGAAAAAAGTTCAAAATGAAAAAACCAAAACCAATCTGTTGTTTATGATCTAGTTGAAATACACATTTGGGCTGGTATATGCTGCGAAAACTAATCAAGATTTATTAAAACAAAACAAAAACAAAAAAAATCAGGATCTCTGCACATAAAAGCAACATAAGGAATTCAGATGAAAGAGCCCCAGTGGCAAAATGTTTTAAGTCAGCTGGTCATCATGTGTTTTTTTCCCCTCATCTTCCAAGATGGTAACTCCAGCTAAAAGAGGAAGTCATAATCAAGGCACATTTTTGTTCCAAAGACAAGTATATTACATTCATGCACCACAAAGTGAAAGGTTTCCATGAAGAATTACTGTAGAAAGGCTTTTGTTTGGATCTATTGCAACTTCATTAGTAGGGCAGAACAGGGCTATTCTCTTGCAGCACTTCAAAGTCCTTGTTGTTGTTTAGTGTTTGGACCTCACCCGATCTTTAAATATACTCAACAAAAATATAAACGCAACACCTTTGTTTCTGCTCCGATTTTCCATGAGATGGACTTAAAGATCTAAAATTCATTCCAGATACACAATATTACCATTTCTCTCAAACATTGTTCACAAATCAGTCTAAATGTGTGATAGTGAGCACTTCTGCTTTGCTAAGATAATCCATCCCACCTCACAGGTGTGCCACATCAAGATGCTGATCTGACATCATGAGTAGTGCACCGGTGTACCTTATACTGCCCACAATAAAAGGCCACCCTGGAATGTGCAGTTTTTTTGCTTTATTGGGGATCTGGGGACTCAGAACCGGTCAGTATCTGGTGTGACCACCATTTGCCTCATGCAGTGCAACACATCTTCTTCGCATAG